>PNEQ01079557.1:0-47435 GCA_003012365.1 Medauroidea extradentata | reverse complement strand
TTTTCAGAAGTGGTCGTGAACCTAGAAAAAATCAAATCAAATTACAATGAGTTAATACTCATTTAAGTATGTGTTATTAAGGAAACAACACAAATAAATTCAACTTGGTACTTACTTCGTTGTTTAGAAGTCTCCAAAGCTGGGACAGATTTATTTTCACTCAAATTCACATCTAATTCATGTGAAACACAGCTAGAGTTGGGTGTCTGGATGTTTCCATTTGTTATGTCATCCTCTACAGTGTTTTGCCCTTCTGTCTCCTAAAAGTCTCCAAAGGAATCAGGCACACCTAGTCCTCTCAAAACAGGGGAGGACTTGCCAATGATTTCCATAATCAGTTGGTCAGTTACATCCAGCTTGTTGTGGACGTTACCACCAACTCCAGTTTTTGAGGACCTGTCCAGTTTTGCCTGCAAAATAAAGCACACCCTCATATTACATTGTAACAAGTTTATGTTGTAAATTGTTACATTTTGTAATGATTATTTTATAATTAACGTTCACAGACTATGTTTGTTCAAGGAATAAATATTTTGCTTTGTATACTTACCACTGTTCTGTTTCTGAGGTTTGGCCAAGTGCTGTCCCTGATATATGCATAGTCTTTGTCATTTGTGACTACACCGATTGCTACAGCATAGTCACGTATTTGTGTGCAACATAACCTCTTCTCGTCCTTTGTCAGCGTGCTCGAAAATGGACCAAACAGAATATGTTTATTCTCCAGTATCTTTCTTAGAAAATTTTCGTATTTTCGGTTCTTTAGCTCCCTCTTGCTCATTTTGCTACTGCTTTTAACAACTATAAACACAGCCGATGTACTATCATCTAACAACAGCTGACTGCTAAACTAATAATAATAGTTTAATATTTTAACAGAGGCTGCAATTGTTTATGAAATAGACTTTTCTACACTACTATTTTTATGTCACTGTTATTTAGTAAGTAATATTATTAGTGTGTTTCTGAAATAGGGTTTTAACTACTTATATGAGTGCACTATTTTAGCAGCGTATGGACATTATTTATGAAACGAAATTGTCTACACTACTCGCTACTTTTTATTTCACTGCTATTTAGAAGCTTATAGTATTAGTGTGTTTATGAAATAGGGCCCTGGACACTCGCTTGGAAACTTGACACCCTTGTTGTTTGGCTGCAGTTCACCAAGTTACCGATAATGCTATACATTTTTTGCACTGTAATCCGGGCGGTCGAGCTCAAACTTCGCCCACTTCCCTCCCACTAAGATAAACAATTTATCAAAACGTATATTTTTATCTACTTAAGAAATACTTCCTTCGTTCACAATTTTAAAACATGGCTCCAGAAATCTTTATTTTCTTTATAATGTTAACAATGGAAAAAACGTGGGCGGAGTTTGAGTCCGACCGCCCGGATTACAGCGCCAAAAAGTACAACATTTTCGGTAACTTGACGAACTGCAGCAAAACAACAAGGGGGTCAAGCAAAATACGTTGATAGATATGCCAGTGTCCAGACCTGTTCTTCTACGACCGTGGTCATGAATACAACGAAGCAAGTCCCATCCGCATGTGTGTGTGTATTATATATATATATATATATGTGTGTGTGTGTGTGTGTGTGTGTGTTTTTAATATTTCCGATTATTTTTAAGTTTATAAAAATAATTTTTTTTTAGTTCTTAAAATTGTGTGTGTATTTGATATGTCCAACGAAATATTTTTATCACCAACAAAATCTTTGGTATAGCTAACAAAATACAGCTATTTGCCTGAAACAAATTGAGACGACTTGTCTCGTGTTTCCTGTCTACTTCGACGTAATAAATTTACGTTGTTTCACCTACCTGTTCTGAAGACATCTTGGACGAGCACCGTTTAACCGGCCAGCTGTCTCCCGGCGGGGCGATATGCGTCCGTCCAGAGTCAGATCCACAGACAAAATGCCAGAGCATTACTACGAACGTTTGGGTGACGAGCCTGCCGCTTGGAGCGCTGCCTGCACGGCATCTCGGAAGTTGAAACCTAAATTTTTCCTCATACCGGAAGTACTTTTGTGGACTTTATAAACTCTATTTTGATTTCATTATTACGACAATTTGAAATGAGCATTTGTTATTGGCTCAGACATTTTTTGTAACTGTATAATGTGTGAGGAGTGGGGTTAGCCCACAGTATAAAGTCTAGGGGAGTAGCTTCAATTGGCAAGAATCTACTCCTGGACTATCCGCCCGTAAGTAGGGTTTAAATTACTCTAAGTAGCCATGTTGAAAAGTTTAAAGGTTAGGGAATTCGTTTCACATGGAGACTAACTCCTTCAAGAAAATTGCAATATTTATAAAAATTTGTTTGAAGGCTTTGGAGCCATTGTGTTATGTGCCATAACGTGGCACTGTTTAACTTGGAAATTAAAACAAATATAATTATTGTAAAGAAAGGAAAGTTATAGTATGGCAGTTTGTTTTATGCCAAATTTAAAAAATATTTAAATAAACTTTATATTTTTGGTAAAAATGTGTTATTGCACAATCCCTCGTCATTACCAAAATAAATACACTTAATTATATATTTTCTTATTTGGTAACAATATTTAGCTTTCTGGTGGGTTGTTTTAATGGAGAAAACAACACCAGAGCGTTGCAAAATCTAGGGAACAAAATAATTTGGTACGAGCAAACAAATATTTAATTGCCCCTATACAAACAGATGATTTGGTTGATTCAAACAGATTTTGTTTGCACCAACAAACTCTTTTTCTCGGTGTACTTATAACTACATTTCCACACTTGTGAAATATTTTTTTTAACTCCCACACTCTTCCCCATTGTGTCATTTCAACGTCAAAATCTGACATTTACGTGAACATACATATAACAAAAACCAACTGACATACCCCAACGCAGTCATTAAGACTAACATAAGTTGTTATGGGCTATATGCTAAAATATTTGAAAAACACAACGAAATTCTTTGTATCTTAAAACCATTCCGAAGATGACTTTGTTTACTTATTGCAATGTTTAAAAATTACAAAGGGATTTTGAGGTGTGTTTTTTAAATATTTTGCGTATGCGCCATCATATATAATTTCAGCATGTATTATTTTATTTGCGTAAGTTTGTTGGTTTTCATTGTTACTTCTTGTAACTTGCGAATTTTTACTGACATGATTTTTTTTGGGAAGGCTACGAGAGCTAAAAACTTTCACAAGCGGAAAATGTAGAGAAAAGAAGAATGAAAACGTACACATATAAAATTATGCATTTTTGCCACATAATCGCACTTAAAGAGGTGCATGAACGGTGTTTGTAAACAGTGTTTAATCTTTTCTACAAGGAACGCTAAACTAATTCGCAATACGTTTACCTACGAAATGAACGAACTTGTGTTTCTATCATTTACAAAATGCAGCACGCTTATTAGCAAACTTGTGTTTCTATCATTTACAAAATGCAGCACGCTTATTAGCAACATAATCTTGCGGTCCCTTAAAATTTCCAAAAACTTAAAAATAATCCCCGAATTCGTAAAACACAATACTAGAAGCATGAGCTGAACTTAACTACTACATTTCCCCAAATAAAATTGTGGGGTCGCCGATTAAAGTCCCATGGGAAAACAAGTAACACAGAAACACTGCACGCCAGTTTGTCTCGCCGCGAATAGATGATATTATGTTATTTTCGAATATAGGCAAGCCGAACATTATTAACTCCCCTGTATCCTCGCATCAAACAAGGCAAATTGTATCCGATGCATCAGCCGCTTAAGCCTGTTTCACAACCATACTTAATGAACGTATGTACGTGAGATTTTTGGAACCAAATTCACAACAGCATAGGCACTAGATATGCATAAAAAATGTTTTTGTTATTGCAAATGTCGGCAGTAAATGATAGTACATTATTACAATTCGAACGAACATATAGGGCCTAACATAATTTACGATAAAAATAGATAAAAATTTTAAAAAGATATTTACAGTGTTACGATATTTTTAAAAGTTTGTAGCAACGGGAGTTTACAGTTAGAATTTATGGGTCTCTCCATTTTAACTTGTGTTATTTGTCTCTTGTTTTTCACTTGTTGTACACTGTTCACTATTTATGTACATTTCCATCTTTTCTCATACTGGGAATCTGTTTTTTTTTCTGTGTGTCTAACTTTCGTGTTTTTCTGTGCTTTTTTGTGTTTTTTTTTTTTAGTCACCTTGTCTTTTCACTACAAGTTCGGTCAAGAAAACATGAGCAATGGCGTATGTCCACAAACAAATAAATTCTAATTACAGTTTTATGCCTCATTTAAAACTGGGTTCACAACCACCACTTAGCGTAATTATGTAAGAAGTAGGCAGTTGACCGACTAAAGTCAAGTACGTACTTACGCTACATGGTGATGTAAATGCCTGTATGCGCACTCAAGTGTTTTTACTCTGACGAGTACATACGCTAAGGTCGTGAATCCAGCTTTACGGGTAGTCATGATCGATAAGGCGGCGAGAAAGGCGGTCTAGTAACGATCGGTGGGCTTACTCCACCCCCTTGCCCTAACTGACAATTTACGATCAACCAGTCGCTAACAAAGCGATTAACAGCGTGCTATAATCTGCAACCCTCGTCGCCATTACGCCCATCAGTTGGAGAAGGTTGGAGAATTAACGAACGTCATCGCGGGTCTTGGATTTACGACCCAAAACTTCACTTCTGTGGCGGTCGTTTGGACGCCTTCAAATCGTCAACTAGTTACGGCAGTCTCTTTCCTATTGCGTCAGAAAATATCACAGAATCCAAAACTTCCAATCGATTATAATCACTGAACAAGTCACCTGTCAAGAATGAAAGAACAGATCAATTAGAATTTAAGGGGCATTCAAGAGGGGAATAATCATAATTTTATATTTGTATGGAATAGTGTTAAGTTTTGTAGACGTTGCTTGGGAGTAGATTAATTAGCTCAGCCAGTCCTTCCATAATATTTCAAAGTCAAAATTTGTATGTTTTCACTTCATGCATTCCCGAAAACCTATAAACACAACAAAACTACTTGCCACGGGCTACGGCTCGAAGCATATAAAAACTCGCCACAAAATATTTTTTATTGAAAAAATTGCTAATGATAGCAAAACAAATGTCCAATTTCATGCACTATTTTACATACACAAAAATTATTTTGGAATGGGTTATACATCAAGCTGTAGCCCGTTATATGTACTTTCACTGCAAATTATTTCGTTTTATATGTTCATTGGTTTTCAGAGATTGTTCGAAGTAAATACATGCACGCTTTGACTTAAAAATTACATTATTAGAAAACTGTAAAACTGGCTGAACATTTCTTTTGAGAAAATGAAGTAACATCTACAAAACTAACACTGTTTTCATACAAATATAAAATTATGATTTTTCCCCACTTGAACACCCTTAAGGTAAAAGCACGGGGCGTGTTTGATTCTCTCTCTAGACACAAGACTGAAAAAAGCTAAGTATGTCCCAAAGCGATGCGGGTTCGATTCCCAACGAGGTAAATTCGGATTTTCGCATGACCAGGGGCACGAAAATGTTGCGTTTTCTTTCGGGCATAAGCTAGAGCACGAAAGACATGTAATTTCGCGTCACTTTTCCAGTTCGCTCTTGACATATGCGACTCCTTCAGGAAAGCGCAAATCAAAAGACACGTGGTGTCACTGTGTTAGCAAGCAGCAAATGAACAGCTCTATGGCCCATTTCAAAAAGGAAACAACTCAAAATTCCCAGTTGTGACTAAAATGCATATAAAGAGATTTTCGTTTCGCCGAAAAATTGTTAACCAACATATTTTGTTGGAGTTAATTTGAAGCGAAAGCACAGAGGTAAATATTTAAGGTGTTTAAAATGTTTATAGTCTGCCTTGCTGAAATTATCACACATTACAATAAATGAAATACATTTTGTGGCTCTTTAGTGACAATAAGAAAAAGTGCCATGTTAATAAAACAAGTTAATTTACGTGTTGTTTTTTTTTTTTTTTAACTTGGTAGACTGCACTTCTACCGAACTTTGCCATCTATGCTGCTGTATGCCTGAGTACACAGATATTCTCGGAGACCAGCATACAGGCAATTTAACCCGGGAATAATTTTTGTTCCTACGCATTATGCCTGAATCACATAGGCACGACAGAAGCGACACGACCGTTGCGACACTAAAAACCAAAGATGTCCGCAAATCAGCACTGACGTTTCTGTGACGTCAGTGCGACAAAAATTGCGAACGCGAAGTGAATTCCGAATATAAATTATATCGATTTTATTCCAATAGGAATTTAATTTTGCGCCCAAATGTTGGTGAACTTGGTGAATTGGTAGTAAATAGCATTCATGTATTTTATAAGAGAAACTATCGTTGGTTAGCATAAGCAAATCAGAACCTTTTTAATCAAACGTGTATTTGTGCGTTTATTTCCACACTTAGGAGTGCCAGTGGATATTTAAAATAGATTTCGAACTAAAGGAACATTTTTTAAAATAATGTAAACATCTGTGGCTGTCACACTAGAGGTTAGTATGTAGTGGCAATGAACTATTTACAAGTAATGTATTTTTTAGTATCTGTCGAGTGGCAGCCAAACGATTTCTATAACATGTACATGTACAACAGAACAATAAAGATCTTATTTCAATGGAGTAACTCTGACGAATAGGGTTGAAGGAAATTCTCGAACGAAAACAAACACAAATACAACACTTCCGTGTGCATTGGTGACATTATAAATACACCCTGTTAATTGCTTAAAATACTTGAAATATAGGTTTCAAGCAGTTTTCATACGTAGTTCTTTTTATCGCTTGCATTTTCTTGTACTGAAGAACAACAGTACAATTGTAACAACGGCTGTACCGTAAACTAGTGCTTCACCGGCGGGGGTAACTTTGCACATCACTATCTATTGATCGTGTTGCAAATGGGTACAGAAATTCCAAAATGTATCTACATAGATCACATTTATTATTTAAGTCATGTTGCCGCAGTGTGCTTTTTATCCGCCAAGTGGACACGAAACAAATATTTTCGGTGGTGCAAATTTGCCCAGAAAATACGTAACTAATTACATCGTGAAGAGACCAGCGCGTCACGAACCACCAGCTATTTATTCACTCTTGTTAAAACCATTTTCATCAGTAAATATAAATAAAATTTAATAGTCTTATATATCTTAGTTCAAGAATATGCTTGCTACAACTTCTATAGAAAGCAATTTATAGGTCATCTATTCAAAAAATTGTTCCAAGACTAATAACAGTTATTTTCCCTTATTTCTTAAAATTACAACAAACTTACTTAGTTTATCGCAAAAGTATACGTAATTCTTGTACATTAACTAAGAGTTTTCAAACAGATAAGTCTTGATCTGACAATTGTATGCGGAGAAATAAGCGATTTTTCAGTTTTATAACTAGTTTAATATTAGTAGTGGGAAAAGAAGAGGAATAAACATGTGGAAAAGAGAGGACTTTTGAAGGGAAAAAATACTTATATAGTGTTGATCCATCACCTGGGGAAAAATTGCTTTCCCTAATTATTCCCGACGTTTGACATATTTTTGGCCCTCATTGACATGAACTATACGAAACGTTCTAATGTTGCGGGCATATTTTAAAGCTGTGTTAATTCATCTGCTTTGCTGCTTATTGGTTGTATGAATCATTTAACAAAGTCTGCAGTAAAATTTATGTCGACGTTAGTTAATTTTTAGTGAATTTTAAACGCCGACTGCAAATAAATTTGCGCATTTTGACAAGCAACAATGTCTGACCTTTGGAAATAAGATAGACAATGATGGTGAGGCAGTCTGAGAACACCGTTACTTTCTATGTGAAACGCCTTACCTAAGCTAAACTTGTGACTTAATTTAACCGCCTATTAGCGGTCTATATGCCAGTGAAAAAGGACGAAGGCGATATCAAGCTCAACATACTTCAGAAATTATCCGGGACGGATGCCAGTTGATTTCACTGGTAGTCGGGACTCCTCACCTGAAAATAAAAGAAAAAACATTAGAAACTTACAAAACTACAAGGGCTAGTTTTAAAGTACCTACTAAGGTATGACCTCTACGAGAGAAACGTACAAAAAACTAGCTTATTGTTATATTAAAAATCAGCATGGATATTATGCAGAATAATGAAGCATTCGAAGTGCAAATAGAAAATACTTATTTTAAGTAGCCTGCTTTTGTATTTTTTCGTCTGGAAAGTAAATTACTTAAATTAATTTTTTTGTAAAAATTATCACTAATAAAAGTACAGCAAGACATGAGTACAATTCAACTGGTCCAGAACTTTTGGACTAACGACCGCTCGCCCCAGTGTATTTACAATACTCCGATTACATTATCTTCAGTAAACTTCCTCCAAATGCAAAGAAACCACAGCTACACTTTGGCCGCAAAAGACAGGAAAATCCGTGGTCTCTTTGTAGTTCGCCTCACTGCTGCACGAGGCATTACTGCTTCAGCCAGAGATCACTGCCGAGGAGCTTAACATTACTACAAAATATTTTTAAAAATATTTTGACGTATTTAAGTTCCTGTACCAAACAATATTTTTCATGTGTAACAGATGTGGTAGCCCAAGTCCCGAAACAAAAATATTAAATTATCAGAGGTATTTTTCACATGTTGAGTTGCTCTTTCTTTGCAAGGCAATTAAATACGTATAATCTCTACCTGTGCGCGTATGCATATTTGTACAGAATACAGCACAAACAAGAAGTTCCATCGTGGCTGATGAGAAATTTTACCTCTGAAAAACCAATATTCGACAGGCCCTATGTTCATTAATTCGACGGAAAAAGATGGTGGGGTGAGAAATTTCAGTCAGCACCTTAACAGCGAGTTCATAAGGGGGATTGCATACTGCCATCTTTAATTTACAGCATTTCCCCGCTCAAAGAATTCGTGAAGGCGCATCAACATTTTTGACATGCCATGCTCTGAATGTTAGTCTACTACACCTTTCCAAAATGTTAACATTAACGTACGTCTACATTATCTGATATTAATTTGTTGGATGAAATATATTCCAACAAATGTCTACTATTGAATGGTGGGGGTGAGGGAAGCCAGAAAGATTACTACTAAATACGAATGTCATATATATGTCCTAACGTATATGTACAGGGAACTAAATAAATGCTAAAAAAACTGGCACATTTTCACTGTGTTGTAGCATAGTGAAAAAATTTTAAGATGCCCGCCTACTGGCTCTGTATCTGTGAGTGTGAGGCGTGGCGCCAAAGACAATGTTCACTGGTTCATCCGATGCGTCATCACCTCTAGCTTAAAACACTGAAATAGCGTGCAGTGATTTCGTAGATCAGATACAACCGATTGTAAAAAATTGTTTAAGCCAATTCGGGGGCTACAAAACGAATTTTCTAATTCACGTGATGTTTTCAAACTACCTTTCCATCATCGATTGAAGTTTTTTTTTTTTTCGTACATGACACAATGTGCACACATGGATTAGTTTCCTTAAAAAAAAAAAAAAACGAATTTACGAGCACACTGCAACGCATTTTAAATGCATGGTAGATGAAGCACTTAACACTGAAAATTTCAATGAACGACAAGTTAAGGACGAAAGGAGCTATAAAGAGACTTCTGAATACTCCAAAATTGTCGGATTTATGAAAGGAGAGGTGGGGTAGTATGTACTATCCGCTATGTAACCATAATTTTCTACGCTCTTGTTAAGTCCTTAGTGAGTTGATACGCAGGCTCATTAGCTCGCGTTTGTTTGCTTGTCTAATAAGAGGTTCATCGATGCTGGGTAAAAGTAAGTAAGTAGTTGATCCACTGACAAATGGTAATCAACGTTTAGTTGTTCCCCCAACTCCTCGATGTTCGGAGTTCACAGCATAGTGATTATGAATATTTTTTTTTTCAAATCAATAGCAACAAATTTATGTGGCATGACTGACAAAGTTAACTGTGTAAAACAATAAAATGTGTAAATTTGATAATGGAATTTTCACGGGGTGGTAATTCTGCATAGAATGTGAAACAAGCAAACCAAACAAATTGCTAAGAAGATTCAATCACTCAACCAATATTATTTTCTATTGTACTGACAAGATAGAAAAATATTCTTATGCAGTCATACCATGGTATTTAAAACATACTTTTACGTAACACAAATAACCAAAATTAAGTTCGCGTCACTGTGATGACGATCTAAAGAAGTATTTTAAGTGTTGTTACTTTATATAGGCCTACATATATATATATATATATGTGTGTGTGTGTGTATGTGTGTGTGTGTGTTTTTTTTTACTTTACGTCTCGTCAACAGAGAGTTCATTAGAACCGTAGTCTATATTACCAAACCTTCCAGCATTCATCTGGAGCGATTTCGGGAAACCACAGATAACCGAAATCAGAATATCCGGAGAATGAAATCGAACTCGGGTACCGTATTGCTGAGTCACGCTCGGTACCTACAAATAATTAACGTAACTCAACAACTAAACAAATGTGGCGCCGAATAGTATTAAAAAATCATGCTAGGGACAATCCACCAAGAATAACAAACTGATACAGCGAGAGGAAAAAGTCTGCACAACATTTTCACGCAATTTGGCAAGATATTAACCCTTGACCACATTACCACGAAATTACCACAGCGCACATTCGCAGCAAAGAAGTTGCAGATCAAACAGCTTCGCAAAAATGCAACAGCAAAGAAAATATATAATTTGTCCAATTACACACAAATCTGTAAAACCAAAATTGCAAGTAGGCAAAGTATCAATATTTAATTACAAAAAGTATTTCGTCACCGCATTATTTTTAAGAAACGTCGTACCAAAGTAAACGGGACTCGATTTCCGACCAACCAGTCGCTGATGATTAGTGAAGATTTCTTCTTATTTAAAACCCGAATAAAATACGTAAATAGCACGTAACGGAGTATCCCGACTTAATTGCAAATGAGTCCAGGAGTCATATAACTACATAATCAGTTCACAACTTTGTAATTTATAGCGATTGCCTCGGACGAAAATAATGCAACAGTAAATGGGCTGCAATGTAATAGACACTGTGCAAAGCGATATATACGCAAGATAGGAGGGTAGCCATTATTGTCATTGCACTGGTACCGACCGTTTATTAAAGGGAGCGAGGTGTGGAGAGGAAATCACCAAATGATATAAACTGTAACACAATTAAAGTCGTTTAATGGTCAACGAGTCAAGAGGCAGCAAAATGAAAATAAACGTGAGCAATTTTTCCAGGATTGATAGCTGTATTAAACGTCACTATTCATTCAACCATAATCGGCACCTATAGCAGCCAAACAGCTCAATTACTTACGACTGGGAAAAAAGGTTAAACATCATTTCATAAACTTGATTTACAACTACTCAATGCACGAAGATAAGGGAATGGTTAACACGAATACAAAACTCTTAAAGCAAAAACTTTTTTCCAACAAGAACTTTTCTGTAATATGGTCCATCACATGTAAGAATTAAAAATTTTTTTTTACTCCTGATGCTGACATTATTTTCAACACGCGCCAGAATAAACATACCATATAAATTCTAAAACAACAGGGCGTGATCGTACGGCCTGATGAATCAGTAGTAGCAACCCTGAACAACAAATCAGTAAACTTACATTACCGACGTTGAAGATAATGTTACACTTCTTCTGGTGTAAGTAACGGCGGGGTTGGGGGGAAAGAAATTTGGTGGTTAGAGGGAACAGGGGGAAAGGGAGGTTAGGGGGAAAGGGGGAAATAAAGGCATTTACATCCTCTTTTTATGTAAAAATATTAAAATACCTGCGTCCTGAAACCCCGTTCGTTACATATAATTACATTTATTATATGATTTATATTGAAGAGTTTTCTAATAATAATTATTATGTATTCGTTATTTAATCACAGTTATTATTACTTAGGTATACGTTTTCGCTGAGCTTAAAATGCTTTAAAACAACACACTGAACCTAGATATTTCAAAATTTTCCATATCGGGAAAAAGTATCATTAGCCTCAACTTTATATCACGCCCCTTACCCACACCATCTAGTTGAAAGTTGTTTCTACGCTATTGTGAGTAATTGTAATATAATAACACGGCTTTGTATTCAGCATTAGTCAGCAGTTTTATCATATAATATTCCAATTGCACACAACCGCCACATTAACAGTCTACCTGAAACGAAAGGTCCTCCATGTTGCGACTTTACAAGTGTGAACTGTGAAGCGTCTTGCGTGTTCATGTTTGTTTGTGATTCTCATAAGATGTTAAGTTTCCAATTACGTTTATATTTTATACATAGCTAATCACATATTAAGAACCCCGCCCTGTAGTCGCTAACGACAACGAGATACAAGACATGTTTCCAAAGGCGTGGAGGAGAAGAAATGACAGAACTGGTAAAATGCTCAGTCTTGAAAACTACTTCCCAGCTCCTCAGCATTTCTGTGTAAACAGTTGCAATGTACGTATAGTATGATTTAAGAAAGTAGTCGTTCCCGAGAAAAGTAGACCACGAAAAATAAAGACAAAATTTACCTACCGTTTATTTTTACAGAATTAGTGGGTTAACACTTCTACTCTCGTTAAAAATCGCAAATTTTTTTAATTTTAAGAAGTTTCAGAACTGCCGGCTTATAAGTGCTGTTTGTAGTAAGAATCGATTTAATTTCTGTCTGTAGTAGTCCCTTACACTGTGGTCAGGAAATGCACAGCTGTGTATTAATAAAGCATCAGATCTCCTAGAACTGTTAAATATTTTTTATCTTCATGGTTGAAGAAATACCATTTAGAACTTTTTTTTGCTCGTATAATCTACAATGCAGCAGAAAGGTCAACACAGTCACGCGTATCAAATACAACTTCTGGTAAATGTTCCTTAATGTATTTAAGATCAGTAAGTTGGGTGGACAGGGCTGGACAAGCACAATGCTTAAAAAACAGACCAGGCTCATTTTTGAGGGGTGGGGGTGCTGCAGTGTTTTTGATATAAATAACCATTGGACTACGAAGTTAATTACCACGAGGGCATTCCTATCTTGTATAGTTCTTCTTTTATTGTAGGATTTCACATAAAGCTTCAGGTTATAGTAATGCTCTGTAACTAACTACGAAACTTACTTTTCTAATGCATATACGTTATTTAGAATAATAAAACAAACTTATTTATATCGTAAGTTTATCATCTTCAGCCACAGGTTGTGCCAGTAAGTTTTATAACAGCACTGTTGAGACCTTATCACTTTATAGCTTAATACGAATTCGATTCTATATCTAAAAATGAATTTGCAGAAAGTGTACCGACACCTATTTAATTTTATGTGAAGACCACAAAAATAAGGCGGTGAAATTGTTTGACGACTGAACTACCCCGAGTGACACACTCAGATAAGTTTATCCTGTGTTTAAAAATTTTCAGAACGTCAACTTAAAATTAGGATTGTAACTTTAGTTGATGTGCTTCTATTATCACTTCACATTGCGTTCTACAACTTTCAGAGCAAATGTAGCTTCCCATTCATAAACGCTTAGGTAAAGGGAACCTACAATTTATGTGTATTTTCATATAGAGAATATTGGCGCTATTGTAGCTTATAACGCCATCAGCGAAGTTAAATTTTGCATTACGTTTTTAATCATCTCGCAAATTTTATGTTAGTAATTATATTTAGATCTATGAATAAAATGACCCGAGAACATAATGCATTACTCTATTTATATTATTAATTAATTTATGTTATACATTACAGCTTGAAATTCTTCTGTTGCCCGCTAGACTTAAGAGACTTTGTTCAGCACTTAACACACATGTTTTTAGCGCTGATGAGGTGTGGCAAGATGTGTATGCAGCAATGCGGGAATGAAAGGGCAGGACAAACGAGAGGTCTCCGAGAAAACCAACTAACCAGCAGCATCGTCCGGCACGATTTCCAATTGAGAAAATTCTATGAACCGAGAATCGAACCCCAGATTGGCTTGGTGGGAGGCAAGTGCTCTATTCATTGCGCCAACCGTGGGCACTGGTTGCTAGACGATTGAGTTTCTAGCACAAGTGATGTAACATCTGCTAGAACTGCAACTCTCGACATTACTGCCGACACTGCTCGCTGCAATTACCTGAATTCAACTTTGAGAGTACTTACAATTGACAAAATTGATACTAATTCAGTTCTCAATGGCGAGACATCCATTAAGTAAAGTGTGTTCACTTGGGCCGACAGTTCGGGCATTGTTTGAGTATTACGACTCCTGGTAGGGAAATAATGCGTCGGGTGGACATGTACAGCCTCTGCCATCTTTCCTGCCGCAAACCATCCACCAGGGTATGTCACGCTCTTGTTTGGCGTAAAGTTCCGGAGGGACAGTTAAACAGTTACTAATAAAACATGGCAGTCATCTCGCGTACATCAAAGTGCAAACACTAGAAGAGGACTAGGCATACTCTGAAAGCGCCGACTACTTGCTCGTTACAGGTTCACAAGCTACGCAGCTATAAGGGCGAACTGGAAGCTCGTATTAAATGCTGCAACGCCACAACGAGCCGAGCGCTGAACTAGCGTGCAATATTCCCGCCGAACCAGTTTTACTATGGCAACTTTCCGCCAATCCATTTTGCTATGGCATTCTAAGTGGTGGCTAAACAATTTTAATTGAGGAAAGTCTGTAGCAAATTTATCCGAGTTTCCAATCTGGTTAGTAAATTTTGAAGCATGTCAGTCTGAAAAATGGCCGCTTTAAGGGATGTCAAGTGGGGGAAAATCAAAATTTTATATTTGTATAAAATAAGGTTATTTTTGTAGACATTACTTGAGAGTACATTGACCTTTTACGAAAAAAAAAAAATATCTCAGCCAGTTTTCCCATAGTGGCATTTCAAAGTCAACATTTGCATAATTTTACTTCATACAAATCTTGAAAACCAGTAAACATAATGAAATGGAAAAAATCACATCAAAACGACATGTTACAATGTACGGCTTGAAGCATATAAAAACCCTATATAAAATAATTTTGTATTTTGAAAAGAAACTGCTAAAAGTAAAAAAAAAAAAACATTTTTGAATTTTTTTAAATATAAATATTTGTGTGTGTTTACAATGATATACCAGTCTCATCCGAAGTGTGTTATCTTTTCGTACATTGACACTTAATGGACACATGTGGAATAGTTTCGTTATAAAACGTATTTACGAACACACTGCAACACATTGCTAGCGCGCCGCTACGGTATAGCATTCAAAGTACGTTACACGCGTGTATGCCCCTTTTCAGGTCATCCATTAATCTTAAAAGCGTATTTATTCGCAGACAAAAATTACCAAAATTTATATTTTTCGGTCTTTTTTTAGGCATAATACTATTGGCTCAGAAAAGTTTAAAATGTATTGACTGGTATAACATACTTCCTTCTGAAATATTACCTCATACAATGATAAGTGTTCCCACTGAATGACTCATAGAGGCGAGTTTACCAGCAAGAAGACTATATGCCAGTTCATTGACTTGTGTCTAGAGGTTCGGGTGAGGCTTGTTATGTGTACTGCGTCGCCTTAAATCCCCGCATTTCTTGGACTAAAATGTGCAAAATACGTCCACCCTACTATAATGCTATGACACAATTCTAATCACAATTTACTGTACGCATAGACATAAAGAAAGTCTTGGTTTCAGTAAAACATTTAAAAAAAAGGCTATCATTATTTTTAATATTAGGCCTACACTATAACGTTAAAATTTTCAATCTCATAAACACAAATAGAGATTATTGTCGATATTACAACATGAGTGAGAGATTTTGGTCAGTGTCTAACATCGAGGTCTTTAGCGCTAGTGGGGGGTGACAAGAGGTGAGTATGGAACAGCACCGGAATGAAAGGGTGGGGGAAACGGGAGATTCCCGAGAAAACCCGCCGACCAACGACATCGTCCGACACGATTCCCACATGCGAGAATTCAGGGACAGGCCCCGCCGGGGATCGAACCCGGATCACTTTGGTGGAAGGCGAATGGTCTGACCATTTGGACACCGCGGCCCCATATTGCAACAAAAAATACTGTCAACTGTATCCGCCATAGTAATTCAGGTATTGGTTTATACCAGGATGAAAATATAGCAGTATTATACGTCTTACGTATTTCTGGCAGCATTAGTTTGTATAGAGTCCCGTGTTCTCTCAGCATCGGTCGACAGCAAGCTGTAACAGAGCAATGTTGTCCAAACCTAATTCAAACTATCAAATTAGGCAGAAAAGTACCTAATATTTTCCGTGATAAATACAGCAAAGTGTGATAAAAGATACTAGAATTTTCGCGGCCGTTTTGCGTTTAAAAGATTATCAGATACCCCATCACCAGTGACATGTGCAACAATGTGTTAAGAACCACTACAATTCAAGGAGGCAAACTATTTTCGACAACTATATTTTCGACTCGCAAATATAAACCAAACGTCAGCTTTTACCAACTGAACTATTCGAAAACAACCATACTTAGCTTAGTAAACAACTTTTTTTTAAAAAGCATTACTGCATAAGGCTATTAGGGTGAGTTGGGTTTACGATTGAATACTTATTAATCATTAACTTCAGCGTCATAACTTATACGGAAAATATGAAGGTGCGTTGTTACTGCGATAGTTTCCAATAGAACGTAGCAGGACGTGTGCGTGGGAGGGGTTTCCGTAAGCGTTAAACGAAAAAATTATATTTTATGTCTTAAGCGAAATTTCTGGGAAAACAGCCAATCAAGGCGAAGCATGTATCCCATCTACAACGCAGCACCAACCGCCGAATCTAGATCTATCAGTTCTTCATTGATCTTTACCGATCCCTGATTGAATGAAATTACTGAGCATAATAATTTGCAGAAAGTCTGTCAAACAAGTTGACCGCCAAATATGTAGTTCACATCACCACATTATAATTGCGGTGTTGTCGCTTGTTTCCATTAGTGGAAATTATAACTTGACAATTTATTGTGAGATGTTTTCATTTACCGTCGTTCACGTGGGGAAATATCGTAATTTTTTATTCGAATGAAATAATGGTAGTTTTGTAGACCCTACTTGGTAGCACATTTCCATAACATGCGTTTTCGAGTGTGCGACAAACGCGTACTACTTGATGTTATTATTGTAAACCCACCTTCACCCGTCTCGCAGGGGATGATGGAAGTTGGTGGGTTGGGGGAGGGGGTGGAGGCGGCATAGAGGCGAGTGTACGGTAGGTCAAGGTCTTCACTCCGCCGCGCCGGTTCGATATTAGTCGTGGCGCGCGGCGGCCCAGACTTCTCAAGAACCATCGTGTCCAGTCTGTGTTGAATCAATACCCGTTCACTTGCTTTGGGGTTTAAGGCATGGTCATCCATTTATTTCAAACAATTAAATAACTCAAATACGTTTTAACCAAATGCTTTGAAAAAAATATTATCATACCATACACAATTTTGCCAAAGCGTTTTTTTTTTTTTTTTAATAATGTACAGTTTGTTAGCGAAAAGTTATTTGGCTTCATTTTGGCTTATTTTGACCACAAAATATGTGATATTTCAGGGGCAAAAATTAAAAAATCCGTTTAGTGTACTGCAACAGAAAAATTCAGATACAAACGATGATATATAAGTGTTAAAACTGTAAGAATTAATTTTTCTTATATTTGTTAATTTTCGTTAAAAAAAATATATTATTGAAACCACTGCAAAACTAAAGAGCGAGGCCATAAGAGGAGTCTTCACAGGTTTCAAAATTTCACGTTTGACGCATGGGAACAGCGGACCGATAAGAGCTAGATAACCACGCTAGACGGAAAGCATATCGCCTCTATTGGACTTAAAACGGCAAACCCTAATTATTATTATTTTTTATATACTATGAAGTAAGGGCCAACGCATACATCTCGTTTCGCTCTATACTAACTCGAGTGGTATTTCCCGAGTTACAGCAGACTACAAAAAAAAAGCAGTGTTTAGCAATCTTAAATGGTCCGGAAATCAAGTTTCTAGCAAGCGTGCTGAATTTTAAAACATAAGCACAGTTTCAAAAGTTATGAACGTAACATGAATAATTTAAGCTATTTCACGCAAAAAAAAAAAAAACAACACGCGTGGCATACACTGTCCATTCGCCAGGCGAGGACTTGTCTTAAAAGTGTTCGAGTCGGATGAAAATCATTATTTTATACTTTTATGAAATAGTTGTTAGTTTTGCAGACGATACATTTGAATACACTTTACTCTTATGAAACAATTTTAGCTCTCATAGTTTTCCCATAATGCTACATCAAAGTCAAAACTTGCATGTTAACCTGTTATGCAAATAGTAAATAATAACTGACTTACTTAAATTGAATAATTCACAGTGAAATAACGTGTCCCGGGATATGTAACTAACAACATCCATAAAACAAAAATAAAAACTTCCAGTGAACTATCTCAGTAGTTTAAAATATTGTTGAATTTTAAACTTTGTTGTGTACTTTTGCGGTTTTTCTTAAAAATTAAAAATATTACGTTGTAGGTTTCTAAACGCCTTATAACATAGCTCACGGTATGTTAGTTAACCGCGAATTAATTCATTTAAGTAAGTCAGTTTCCACTATTTGCATGGCAACGTAACGCCCAAATTTTTATTTTTGACGCGCCGTTGTGAGCAAACTATTACAGCTAGAATTGTTTACTAAGGGGAAGCTCAGGGTTCCTATAGAATTTCTAGATCAAATTTCTCTGACTTTTCCAGGTTTTCCAGACAAAAATTACGAATTTCCAGTCTTTTTCGTGGAATTAAAAGTCACGATAATTTAAATTAAAATGTTCAAATTCATTGAATTTGCACGACTGTTTTTAAATGCTGTTTATAAAACCGACAGTTACATGTGTTCGACACATTCTGTTACCACAATCCAGAGAACTGTAATAAGTTATGAACTGGGACTATTTTTAAAAAGAATTTCTAAGATAAAATTTTCATACAGTTAAAGGTTGTTCAATTGTCCAAAAGTTAATCACTAAGCATGCAGCCAATAAGATGCGACTCCTGCTCAGTAGTTAAAACTAGTCAGCTAGACAACGACCGTAAAAACTTGCAAACTTCAATTGCTAAGCCTAAAGTTTGTTCTACTATTTTGAATTTCCAGTCACCAGAAGCAATTTCCCTGACTTTTCCAAGTTTTCCCTGACCACAACAATGCTTCAAGTAAATCCTTCAGTGTAATACATAGCACGACGAAGTCTATTAAACAGTACACTTTTCACGCGATATTACTGTGTATCTAACTATACGTGTCGCAAAGTTTTACCATTTAGGAACGCAACTTTCCAAACATGACACTGGAAATATTAAATTTAGAACTGCAAACTCGTTTAAAATGAACCAAAAAATGGTAACGTTTTATTATGAATAAATACAAGGTGCAGGTACAATTTCCTGTGCCATGTGCTAAATGTGCACTCACAAAAGTTGAGCATACCGTGAGCATATTTGGCAAGATGTTTAGTCCCATGTAGCAGAGTTCTCCAAAATTGTTATATTTACCAATAAATTTGTACGTCTGACATTTCGTACAATGCGCAAAGCATGCGCAATTACAGTACGAAGTATTCAGTTACCAACATGCAATATTTCTATGACTTCTACGAAACTTTTGCTGAAGTGTACCGCGACTTACACCAAAAGAATTCTTCCTTCTTAAGGCGTATTACGTATTTACACACCAAACTTTATTTTTAACAATATTATATCACTTTTTTTTTTTACAATTTATATATCACACTATATTCAGGTGCTATTCTACGTGTTTATTTTTTTTATACATATTTTTAATTTTTTACTCGACCAATATAAATGTTTTACCTTTAGAATTTGACGTACAACCTTCTTCCATGCCTTTAAAATTCAAAGTTCTCAATCAAAAAATTGGAACTCTTTCAGTCTTTTCAACAGAGATACATCACTTTTTTTTTACTTGGTTATTCATGCCTGTCAGTACCTTTCCTTTCACGTGAGTTATTTTAAAACTTTGCTCGTTAGGGCATAAAGGATGGCTGAAAAAAACTTTCTGCTTGGATTTTTACCGTCCAAGAATATTCTGTAGTTCAACATTTTGAAAATATATACATAAATTCACTACACAGGTAATAGCAGTAACTCAAGTCAAACATAGAACCCATTAAGTGTTCCATTAGTGTCTTGTTACTGTACATGCATTCTGTAGAATTATCAACCCGCAGAGCGAAGCTGTGGTTGAAGGCAGATAAGACAATAAATACAATTTAAACTAAAAATTATATACAGACCATCATTCTATTCTGACTACAGAGTTAAAGAGTTTTTTTTAAGTTAATAAATGCTTAAATAGAACTTATTTTTTGTGATGACAAAAGTTGTACATTAAAGTTAACAGAAAACCTAAAGCTTGTTTAAAAAAAAAACTATCAGCTAACATTATAATAAATATTACTGCTAAGCTATTTTTAGTAGCATAATTTTTACAACTTGTCTTAAACTTCAGAAATAATTACTATTTGTCAACAAATATACTTTGAAGTTACCGTAGAACGGGGTGAGATTACGCCAGGTTGGTTGAGCTTGTGACACGCTAATTGTGTATATAGGATGTCCGTTCAGTCCTGGTGCACTTTTGCACTTCTGACCTGTCACAGAAAATCAAAGAAACAAGATAGAAATGTGAAATCTTCACCAAATGAAAAGAAAATTCACCAAGTTCGGAACCTATTCAGTGCAGTTCGATATGGCTTCCATTTGTTGCCCTACACTCATTTAAACGGATGACCATGTACCATGACTTTACGGACAGACTGTAAAAATAGTAGGCTACATAATTTATTAGTTCGTTCATTTTGGAATAAATTAAGTATAAAATAGTAGGCTATATACGTTATTTCTTTGTTTCTTTTTAGAATAAATTAACACATTTTATTTATACTCTGTAGGACTATGTACATACGTTTTTTATATCTATCGACATAAACAAATAAAATTAGGTGTGGCACAATTTCACCCCCACTTGACATAATCTCATCCCGTTTAAAGGTATTCACTTTAAACGTCACACTTCTTAACACACGTGGAAATGTGTGTCGTGGCGAAGAAAAAGATTTTAAAGGGTATAATAACGAAACTAACAATAGCTTTGTAAATCCAGTTACGAGTTACAGGGATTGATAATACTGAAAACGTTAGGAGACATTGCCTAGCTGGAGGTATTTCTAGTGTTATAAACACATAACTATTACAAAAACGCCAAACATTGAAAAGTATTATATAAGCCATCTTGTGGAATTTCTGGGAGTGAAACCAGCGATGGTATTGTCTCTACACAAGACCCACACAGGAAAATTATTACGAATGATTTTATTCCCCAGTCCTCTTACAACCCCAATACAGCTGACATTACGCCAAAACTTCCACCCCTGTAAGTTGTTTTTTCTTTTCCCGGAATAGTGAGCTACAAAAATTATCACAGCAAAACATCACAAAAAAGTCATATAATGAAATTAGGTGATAGATCTTAACTGATGGCAGCTTCATTAAATGTTCTTCTAAAACACATAGCTGCCATATCTTGTAACAAAGGTCATTTTTCACACTGGCGCCTGTATTGTTCGTATTTATTCGCACATCAACATGTTGTTTCTCCGCATAAAATGCGTAAGGCCAATGATAGTGTTCTGTCATCCGTTTGGAATGTTTGCATATTACACATATCAACTCATAACGAATAAATAGTGTACTCAGTATAATTTAAAGCACACCCCACGTGTAATATTTTTAGTAAGAGTAAGAAAGTTTAAATTCTGACATAAGTGAACGCCGGCCTCTGTAGCGTAGTCGGTTAGATGCCGGTCTACGGGTTCGAACCCCAGCTCTGGCATGGACGATGTGTTGTTCCTTCACATTATTTTATCCCCGCCGACTCTTAACACCTCGTTGTTAAAGAGCAGTAAAACCTTCTGACATCACATAAGCGAACAACACCGGTAAATGCCTACGACGACGATTGGGACGTGAAACGATAATGATGTTCCCAATTCACGACGTTCAGAATATATGTGCGTGTATATATCCGTCTAATTTGTCTTGAGGAAATGAAAGAATTAAAATAATGAAAATATATATCCGTTCGATTTGTCTTGAATTGAAATAAATAAAAGAACGAAAACAATATATTTTTTAATTCACTCACTTCGAATTCAATAGAAGAACGTGTTAAATTTAAACGGTCAGACAAGTCGTATTATCCATCCTTACCAAAGCTTGTGGAAATACTAACAGTAAAATTAATCGAATAACGCAATAGTATCTTACTCTGAAAGTGGAAAATCAGTCGCATCTCAAATTTATATGATTAATGTAATAACTTTTAAAAGTTATATTTATACATGTTGACATCACAGGCCATAGAATACTAGAAGGCAGGTATAAAAATAATATTAAATTAAGGCTTTAATCTTATGGAACAAATACGTAGTACAAGTCGTATTATTGGGATTATTCTGCTGTGGGTATGCGAAAAAAAGGGTGAGGGACCGCTCGGGTGCGTTCGGAAATCTTCGGCTCGGCGGCCATCTTAGATGTGATCTTGTCCTTAGTGGCCTTAATGCTCGACCTTTACCTTCGCTATTTTCCAGCAAATCTTTTTTATTTTTTGTTTATGGTTTTCGTGATACATCGGTCATATTGTGTGATGTCTATCATATTATTTTATCGGCTGTCACATAAGACTTCTTATGTTCAATTTCTGCAAACTTCCCAGTCAAATTAGTGAAATAATGTGAATATTGTTAATGGTCAATAATTGCCAAGTATAAAACAACGGATTCGAAATTTTAACTATTATAAAAGTAACGTTTGTCCTTGATTACAACGGATATTCCACCCTAATTTAAAGAATTCTACAGTAAGCGGGCCGGCTGAGCCACGGCAGAGGAAAGCAACTGCGCAAGTTGGCAACACTGTTTCTTCTCGAGAGAACCAATAACCCCAGCTAGGGGCGGTGGGTTCAATATCCACACAGCGGGCGCGGGCAATGAGAGTCGTGACCACACTTCCCACTGGTCGGTTGAGATGAAGAAGGGGAGGAGGGTGTCACAACACGCCCTGGGGTACATGGCGAAGGAGTTACCTCGAGATTTTAAGGAGGTTCCCTACCTTGGCTTGAAAATTCTAGCCTGAGATCACAATATAATACAGATGGAGCATTACCAATTTATACTGTGGCCAAGATGACTGTTTATTCACGTAACAGTATGGCGGAGTGTTATCGCCTGTCCATGCTACGTAGAGAAATGAGGTTATGGTTCAACAATCCACGGCCATGATTTTTCACGTGAACGGCCTCTTCCTTAGAGTAAATAAAATAGTGCGTGCTGATCTGGCTGCGCTGTAGGAAATTCCTGGTAATAACATGTTTTGTTGTTCCTACGATCACTTGATCTGTGACGTGTACAATATTAAAGAGGTGTTTACATAACTCCAACTGATGTTTGTGCTTAATTGTATATAATTTTATACTATTTTATGCGAAACTTTTCTAATTCGTAGACGCATACGGTGCGATTATTGCAACAATGGCTTCAAATATGTGTAAATATATACAGTTCTTATCTGCTATAATTACTATAAAGTAATTTCTACACGCAAAGAAGCGACCGATTGATTTTCTTCAGTAGTCGCCCACAACGTCCTACAATAAAACTGTTTACGTTTATGTTCTTTGTGGTAAGCTATCAGATCGCCATTGTTGTAACGTATGATATATTTTTCAGCTTTAGAGCAGTCTCGCTAAAAGTATTTTATTTATTTTTATCCTAATGTAAATGCTACCATTATGTAACTAAAATACCTCTTGTAATAATGTTTTAAATATAATACATTTTAAGCATATTTTACTGATGATTTACGATTTTTGCCACATGCACAGAAGCCTATAGTATCGCTCTATCTTATATTTACTTTACGGTCTCTTCTCTCTTCCATCTCAAGGCTTCACACCACTCTTCATAGAACATACACTATGATCCATCTGTATGTTTACCTGATCTCTAGTTGTACTGGGTTGCGAGTATTATTTTTGTGACGAAACTACGTAAGTTACTTCACCTTAGTTTTTTTTTTCCTTCCGTAGCCGTGCCTAGTTCCTGTTAGCTCTAAGATAACAATCTTTTCGTGTGATATATGTCTGCTTATACTCTGTTTACTATAACTGAAGTAAAATGTGACAGTCTTGAGGTCAGTTTTTTTTCAATGTTGTAGTTGTTACTTGTCATCGACATGTTGAGTTCAAAAATGAACCTGAGATGTCCATTCCACCATTTGTGCACTCAAGTTTGTCTTGCATTGTAACACACAGCACAATAATAACAGGTATTGTCCACACGTAGCTGTCAAAGTTTACTTAAGGATACGAAGCAGAGTAAACTTTCCGATTGCCGGTCCGCAGATCTAGCCTTCCTACAACTGACACGAGGTTTAAGGGTGTTGAAGTGCGATAAAATCATAATTTTATATTTTTATGAAATATTGTTAGTTTTATAGACGATACTTGTAAATACATTTTCTTCTTACGAATCAATTTTAACTCTCATAATTCTCTTATAACGGCGCGTCAAAGTCAAAATTGGCATGTTCTGCTGCCATGCAAATATTGAAAACAAATTGACATACATAAGTGAAATAATTCACTGTGAAATAACATATGGTGGGCTACGTAATGAAACATTTTTAAAAAATCCCCGTGAACTATTTTTGTATTTTAAAAAAATTGAGAATTTTCAACGTTTTTCTTTTATTTTTGCGATTTTTTAAAACATTCAAAATATTACGTTATGGTCTTTAAAATCCTTATTGCGTAGCGCATGGGATGTTATATCACAGTGAATTATTTTGTTTATGTAGATCAGTTGGTTTTCACTATTTGCATAGCAGCAGAACAAGCAAATTTTGACTTTGTCGCACCGTTATGATAAAACTATGGGAGCTAAAATTGTTTTGTAAGAGGAAATTTTACTCACAAGTATCGTCTACTAAACTAACAATATTTTATAAAGATATAAAATTATGATTTTATCGCACCTAAACGCCCTTAAAGCTGATTCATTTAAATAACCCGTAACTGTGTTTCGTATTTCAGCATTAAATGAAATAATTACGTATTTAAATGACTGTTACTTAACCACGGTAAACATACAAGTTAGATTTTCGCAGAAATAAAAAAAAAAAATACCATAACCATTTTACACAAAAAAAAAATTCCACAAAAAAATTACCACACAAAAATTTTCCAAAAATTGTTGTGCTGGTGGTAAAACACACACACTGGCGGACACACAAACAAACGGTTATGGAGAAACTTATAAACACACACACTGGCGGACACACAAACACAAACGGTTATGGAGAAACTTGCTGGACCAATCAATTCGCTCCATAACCAACATGTCACTATCAATCTCGCTCGCAAACCAAATTCCTCATTCCTTATCTCACTCACTGTGTGGTTCGCGATAGTGTGTGGAAATCGTTTCGCCCGCTTACTATGAGAAATTATATAAGTATGGGAGTGTTTCTAACGGGAAAATTAGTGCTTAGCTATCAGAGTAGCAATTTTTCTCTAAGGTCGAAAATAAAATAAGAAAATTACGACGAATAGTTCTAATTATTTTCTATGCCTCCTTTACTCTTATTAAGCTCTGTAACATTATCTATTCAAGTACATTACAAGAATAAATGTTTCATATGTAAAGGTTGCGGATATACATATACAGGATGAGTTGGGTCAGAGTTTGTTATCTTAGCATAGTAACAGCTAATTTTAAAAAAAACGATACTGTGTTTACAATGTTTCTGTAAAGTGATTTCAAAATTAATATTTTAAAATAAAATAAAATCAAAACCTACTAAATCTTCAATTCCTGTATTAAGACAATATTCAGTGTCATTGCAAAATATCAAACTGTATTTTTTATTATAATTAGAGAAGTTGAACTTTTACTGGCGATTTTCTTGATAACATTACCTCCGCACTAATTTCTTTACGGAAAAATAAAAATAAAATATTTGCGACTTTACTATTTAATAAGATGTCTCCACGGAAACTAAATACACACTGTCCTAGCTCATCCTGTATAATTGGACCCCTTGAAATGCCGATAACGTCACTGGCACAAGTTAAGAAGTTGGTAGGTACCTACTTTAAAAATGTGTGCATGGAAATGTAAACACGAACGTAATTAATATTTTTAAGTTTCACAACACAACATGACGTTACATAGCTAAACATGACAGTAGTGAGATGCAAAGCACGGCAACCTGACCACATCGGAATCCCACATCGCATGGTCCCATTACCGAGCAAGTACTTCCGACCTCGCTGGCCGGATGCAGACTAGCGTCCTGACACAGGCGGACGTCGGATGTCGGATACGCGGAGCACTGGGAACCTACTAACTCCCCGTCCGCAGTCTTCCTTCCCTGCTACCTGCGCACAGCCGGGAAGTTTACTATATTCTGCTTCGTGTAGGGGAGGAGGGGTGAGATTTTGGTCAGCGCTTAACATCGAGGTCTTTAGCGCTGGTGAGTGGTGACATGAGGTGAGCATGGAGCAGCACCGGAATGAATGGGCGGGGGAAACGGGAGGTCCCCGAGAAAACCCGCCGACCAACGGCATCGTCCGGCACGATTCCCACACGCGAAAATCCGGGGACTGACCCCACCGGGAATCGAACCCGGATCGCCTTGGTGGGAGGCGAAAAGTCTGACCCCTCGACTACCGCTGTCCCCTCTACTTCATGTAACTGCAGTCAAATTTCACAGCTACCTTTGTGTAAAAGCTGTTAATAATTTGTAATAATATGTGACTCAATGTACGACGCAGTTCACTGAACAAATGGTGAAATGGACGTCTCAAGATTCATATTTAAACGAAAAATGTCTTTCACTGAGACACATATTAAAAACTATTAAAAATCTTTGACCTTAAGTAGCTGTCAAATTTTACTGAAGCAATACGAAACACATATCAAGCGGTTTCCGAACCATGAGGCGGCACTTCCAACGGGCTAGGAGGTGCCCAAAATATTTTCAACAAAAAAAAACTATCACTATTTCACTTGACAAAAAATTTTAGGCCTAGTCCCAGGTTAGTTTGTGATATTTACAATATTTTCGTACGTGTATTTATTTTTTAAAATAAGAATTCTACGTAAAGTAAAGTAAAAAAATGCTGAAACTGAAAATAAAAATTTAAAAAGTTCAATATTTTTTTTTTAAATACAAATAATTTTTATTCTTTAATTTTATGAGCATGTCATTGTAGCCAGCAATGTATTTATCCACTGTGATTTTTTTTTAGTTTGGTATATCAGTTGGTTTTAGAGTAGTCGTTAAAACGGAAACATGCAAACTATGATTTTAACAAGCTATTACGCGAAAACCATGAGACATAAAAAATTTTCATAATAGCCAAATTTAGTCACATTTTGTGTCTAAAACAAGAAAAAAAATCTGATTCAAATACAAAATAAAATAATGATGATGAAAATTGCGGTAGACCGCGCCTTTAACATTGCCATACAAGAACTAAGTATACAATTTACAATCTTAGAAAGTATGAAGGCTGAAACACCTACAACATATGAAGCGGTGAACAATTTTTTTTAAATTGAGACCACGCCTCTGTAACTCGAAAAGAAAAACCGATACGTTACCGAAGACAGCCGAAATTTAGGTTCCAAGGTCAATTATTGCAATAAAATTTTCTTAGTAGGCCCTATATTATGTACAATATGTAACTAACAAATTGAGTACTTATGGTTGTGCTCGATTTGGCCATCTAAAAGTCGACTTCGCGTCGTAGGAAAGTGTTTCGCGGATGTGACGTCATACATGCCACTTTTACAATCAACAACCCAAGCACATATGCACACTTAAATGCTCCCTTAGCCAAATGCGCGAACCACTTTCCATTATTAGACCCTAAATCCAAACTCCCAAGATGTACAATTCTGTATGATGGGAACACGGGTTCATAAAACGTGCAAGGACAAGTGAACAAGGGCATACTTGCATTGAAATCGAACACAGCTTACGGCCGTGCAACATGAACTTGATCACTTGCACTTGAGCCCTAAGCCTTTGTTCCCTTCATGAAGTAGGTTGCATTTTGTGAATTCGAATCTAGGTCTCGAGAAGGGTAACTAGCTCGTGCCCTCGGCTGAAGGGGACACGGCGGCTTGTGTGACGTCATTTCCGCGATGCACTACGATCCATTGATGAACAATCGTTGGTGGACAAAGGAAGTCGAAGATTAGAACCCGTTTCAAAATGTACTACCCGATGTCCTACTGTTTTTGTACGTTTATGACCGTGTACTGGATGTGTAACAGTACACGTATCACCGTAGCCGAATAGTTGTCATGTTGTCAAACCTTTATACACAAAAAGAGCTTTAAGATAGGTCACGTTTCCAGGTTTCGTCGATCACCTAGGGTTTTCGGATGACGCTGAACAAAAAAAAAACATTATTTTGCACCTGTTACATAAGTTATTTTATTTATACTTACTTATATTAGTTTCCTGCGTTTTATTTTATTTTTTTTATAACACAGTGCATTCTGTTTCAATTTGTTGTGAACTCGGTTATGTATACCGTTCACTATTTTTTTCGTGCCAAGTGGCAGACTTCCGTCTGCTGACCTACTCTGGGGTGAATATATACGAAAACCGGTAAATTCTACTGCAACTGCCCACAACACTAACAACTGTGGTGCGATGTCGAGCTAGCATTCTCATGAGGGAAAATGTGAAATCATAGAGTCCCTTGTCGAAGAGATTACCTAAGGTATATCCTGAACATAAAACTTAAAAATAAACAATCTGAAATTATAATTACCTCATTTACAAATAGAAAAAAAAATATCTCAACGAACACCTGAATCGTTATATATCTAACCCTTTTAGTTTAAATTACTCAACTATTTTTATGCTTATGCTAATCTTTTGAAGCAGGAAATATAGCTATTTAATTATATCTAATAGGCCTTACCTCCATCCTTACTTAAGTTGAGCTACTTTCAAATAATATTGTAAGCTGTTTGAAGTCAAGTAACAGGTTCATGGATTGTCAAAAAAAAATTACACAACATAATTATTTTATTGTAGTATCAGACGTTCTTAGAGTAAGGTCAAATCTACGCAATCTGTTTATTCCTTCACTGCTCCACTTAAATTAACAAAAGAAAGAAGTATATAGAAAGAAAAAAACTTCAAATATGTATCTTTACTGCCGGCAAATTTATAGTTCATACCGGTACGCGCAGCACTCAACTTTTTCACTAAAGGTTGAAAAACGTATTGTTAAAAGCCGTTAATGATTCTAGAAACCTCACCAGCTCTCTCGCTTTCCGCCTCTCTTCTCTCTCTCAGAACTTCCTTTGTGCATTATAAACTTGTTATTTTTTGCTCTACATTATTCATCTCGTTAGTCTTTGCTACTTCTTTAATAATAGGTTATTACATTGTTTACAGTAATTATGTATTGGCATTGCACAATTAAATTATATTTTTGCTAGACATACTTAAGATTTAAAATAGTAGTTTAAAACCGTAACTTTATGTAGTTGGCATATAATGGTAACGTGTAAGAAAATACACGTCGCCGTAACTTCACCATAAATTTGAAATGTTCTGTTTGCGGATAGTTTGCGAAAAGTTTAATTCAGGGCATTAGCATTTAATAATTCAAGAGAGAAATAAAGCATTCCAGCGGAGTAGACACGTGTCACTTTCGGAGTGGCCAAAATCTCATAAATCACATACTAAGAATTTGCTATTGAAAAATTTTACTGTCGCATAAAAATATACACAACTTAAAAATTGTCTTATTTTGCTACTAGCGTTAATGGAGTTCTGTTAGTACGACCAAAGGCAAAATAATAAAATAACGCAATTTCTATTTTTTTAATTTAAAAACTTTCGAAAGGGGCAGTTGCCTCCCTTATATCTAAGACTTTTACCACTGTTTCATACCAACCTACCACCTATAGAAAAACAATTCTCTTAGCATTTGTGATCTCATACGGTTACACACAACTTAAAAATTGTTTTCCCCCTACTAACATTAATACAGTGAGGTTAGCACGGTCAAAAACATAATACTAAAATAATGGTACTTTTGTGTTTGAATACTTTCTGGAGAGGCCTTAACACACACACCCTTTTTTCCCCTTTCCAGGTCCTTTTTTACCCGCTGGATTACACATATATTTGATACGACCAACTGTTGAAAAATATTATATTATCCTTGATGTTCTCATTAAAAAACACTAAACTGAAAAATTACGTTTCTCGCTACAACACTATTATCGTAGTTAGTAGAGCCAAAGACAAAATAATAAAATAGTATATTATTTTCATTAACTTGTTTTCGTAGGAGGGCGGCGGACCATTCCCACAGTCGTATATTTTTTTTAATTTTTGCAAGTGTTTCATACCAACATACAAACTGTAACAAAACAGAGAAGCTACCACTCTCACGATCTGTGCATGTGAGTTCTCGAGGCCGTCTATAGCGGTTGGGGCGATGCAGCGCGGAGGAGCAGTTTCCAATTAACAAGCGCACACATGCACTCGCTACAGCACACAAGCGGAACACTGCCGCCAACCCCCCGCGAGCGAATAACCTTGGCAAACGCTCATGCTACTGGATGGGGAGGAATGGGGTGGGATTTTTTCCGTTATCTAGCATGCGAAAGCTGAAATGGCGGCGGGCAACCGCACAATACTAGCAAATATTATGAATGTTAATTGTATTTACAATGCAGATGAGAAACTGTATTTATTGGCTGGGCGCGCGAACCGTTCTTTCTTTTTTTAGAGGTGGGGGAAGGGGAGAGTTCGTGGTTAAGGGAGGAAATATGTGTAGCCGGCCTGGGTGTACGAATTTGGCGTGTTTGAGACGTAAAAGTGCGGAAGCGGCAAGGGTGAGACTAATACTCCTGTCAACAATCGTGTAGTACACGAGGAGATTTAAATTAGCGCGCAGAGTTTTCGTAGCAGACTTTCATTCTGCGAGACGTTCAGGAGGGACCAAATAATTTTGTGAAAAGTAAATCGCAAAGTTAAACGGAGACTTTTACACTTCTGTTTCACTAACGTGTTCCAACAGCAATTAAACAAAACAGGAAAATGTATTTCCCCATTGGAACGGTGCTACGCATCAAGACTAAAAGCGAATTGCTAGATCGGTACAATGCATTATTCTGCTTTGAAGCGACTTCGTATATAATTATATTCTACTTCCGATCCTGTGGTTATGAATACTGGATGTAAAGGAATAATGCACTTTTTGCATAAGACTGCTTGAAATCAGGAAAACTTACAGCATGTTTTACTGGTAACAAAAAATTGGCGCATAGCCTATTTATGTATAACACCATCCATTTAAAAATAAGAAATTCTAACCATCTGTGTACCTGTTGTACGAACCATACTACGATTTCCTACGAATGACCCCAACAAGGCGATCCGGGTTCGATTTCCGGCGGGGTCGGTACCCGGATTTTCGCATGTGGGAATCATACCGGACGATGCCGCTGGTCGGCGATTTTTCACGGGGATCTCCCGTTTCCCTCGCCCTTTCATTCCGGCGCTGCTCTATACCCACCACATGTCACCCCTCACCCGCGCTGGGGACCAAGATGTTAAGGGCGCCGCCTACCCGCTCGTAAGAGGCTCAAAAGCGCCGGAGCTGTAAGGTCGGCCTTGAAGCGCGCATCAAATGCCGCGTCGCCTCAACGAGCCAAGCACTGAACTAGCGTGCAAGGTTCCGCCGAACGGTTTTTACCATCGGACATTAAGCGGTGACCATATAATTTTATTGGTGAAGAATCTGCAACTAAGTTCAGGGCAGGTCGCAATCTGAGTTTCTCATATATCCGGTTAGTACATTTTGAAGTACGGAAGTCTGAAAAGGCCGATTTTAGCCATGTTGGAGGGCTTAGAAACAGTGTTTTTAATGAGCATGGCGTCTTAACAATGAGGTTCCGACCTTGTCTGAAGGTTGTTTTCTTTTCGTACGTTGGCGCAATTGGCACACGTGGAACATTTTCGTAGAAAAACCTGTTTACGAACACACTACAACGCATTTTAAGCGTGAGGTAGGCGGCAGCCTTAAGCGCTGACCAAACCTCTCACTCCTACGAATGACGACTATCATGCCATGCCTAAATATTCGATCTGAAGTAACTATGCGCACGTACGTGTTATCACTTTCTGTATAGCGAGCACATAGTTTCGATAACTCAAGAATCCAAACAAACCGAAGTATAGTATATAGAAAAACGTAACGTAGGCGTTTACAAAGAATATTTATTACAATAAGTGTCGTTTCAGTATTAAATACGTAAACTTTTTTTTTTTTAAATAAACAATGTTTCACCAGTTGAAACCAACCATTCGGGTTCAGAACGAACCTGAGAGATACTTAGTGAAAATCTGCAGTTGAACACCGAGGATTCTACGTCATAACAAGTCGATTTCACTTCAAAGAAAATTAATTCTATTCTTGTCACTCGAATTCGGGATGATTTTCTCCCTGTTGATATCGATACTTGATCTAATTAACTTCCATTTATGTTAAGTTCTCACCCACGCGTTGAATTATTATATTTTTCGCTTTTCTAAATTCTGAGAAGAAAAGTGTGAAATTTGCGATTGTAGTGTGAATTCTTTGTGCCTTGCGCCATAGTACAATCATCGCAATTGAACTTTAACATGTATTTAGGCCGCAATCAGTACAGCACATTAAGAATATTAAAATAATTGACTGATTGTGGCCTAAATATACGTTAAAAGGTCAAACGCTATACTTGTAATGTAGCGTAAGATAAATAGAACTCGCACAATAGTCGCAAGTTTGACACTTCTCTCATAATTAAAAATAATAATAATAATAGTAAAATAATTTAACACGTTGGGTGAGACCCAACCTCATTGCAATGATCCCTGTTCCATCTGTTTTTGCAAGTTTTTTTCTTAAGCATAAACGAAAGAAATTAAAAAACCGTTTTGCAGTTTCATCCAAAATAGCTTACACCCTGCTGAGTAATTTTCCCAAGGCAGTATATATTACGGTTTCCGCTATTTATGTTACTAACGAAATTTTCGTTAATTGACTTACAGTCGAAATTGTATATCTTCTTGTCTTGAAAAAAAAAACTATTACGGCTAAAACTTTCAAGAAAACTGCTAAATATGTGATACGTTTTGTAATTTAATTAAAAAAAAATTACTATCGTACTATCGCGAAAACATTAAAACATGGGATCATGGCGTTACATTTTAGCATTTCAATTATAATAGGGCCCAATAAATAAGTATCATCAAGTTCTGTCAGGTCATTTCTGTACATTTATGTCATATTTGGAGCACAGAAGGATGACGCGAGAACGAAGCAGCGGCGGTATTCCGGAAAAACACGACGGCCAACGTAAACGTCCGATGCGTTTCCCACGAACGCAATCATCGGGATCGATCGCGCCAGCGTGAATGAAAAAGAAATGAATGCTCTGTCTACTTAATACCACTCTTCAAGAACAGGCGATATCTGACCGTTCTGTTGGCAATGTTCTCTGTGGTCTGCTGTAAATAACAGTTTAATTTTATGCTCCTAATATCGTTTCATCTTCACTCGCTAAGTACATTTATCGTACGGGAAGGGTAACCGAAGACCATCCTCAACTGCAGATATACGAATAGACACCTGTAGGCATCCGCTTGTACCGGAGAATGACATGAAATGAGGACCTACAATGGAGATCCACCAGAGTGAGTAGAGCAGGGAGAACGGGAGAGCCACGAGAAAACCCGCTGACGAGCGACCGGCACGATTCCCATCCAGAGCCCGCCCGAAAGACTCGAACCCGGATCGCCTAGGTAGGAGGAGAGTGGACTGCCAAATTGGCCGCCACGAACCCACTCGCCCGTTATAACTATGTTTAAAAAAATATATAAAATTTGCTTGAATATAAATTAAGTAACATGGCAGCTACAAAAAAAATGTGCACTCGTCCGTGCGATAACTTAAATAAGGAATAAGGGAGGCATTCGGCAAACGTCAACCACCAGAACATGGGTAAATATTTACGGAGAGAGATGTGTAGCATACCGGCCGGGGGTAGGGGTGGTAAACCCCCAGAACACGGGCAAATGTTTAAGGAGATAGATGAGGAGCCGGGGGGGGGGCGGTTGTAAAGACAGGAAGTGAGGGAGTATTTTCTTGTAACAAGTAACAAGTCCACTAACGGGAACGACCACTCTCTAGATTCACGGGGAGGGGGGGGGATTACGAAGAATGCCAATGACGCAGGGTCTTTAGAAGGCTGGCGAAGGTTCCGACTACTAGACGACCGGCTCTTGGAACAGCCAATCAGCACAAGTCATCTTACCCCCGCGAGACGACAATGCAGTCGTCTAGACAGCGCGCAACTCACTCCCTATTGAAACCGCATTACATCTCCACTACCAGGGCCTCAAGAGACAATTTCATAAGTTTGAAATTTGGTTTTGTACGCTTTAATACTATATTGAGTTAAACCTAGCATTGAGTATATTGACTTTTTAATACACTAATGAAAAAATAGTACATAACTCTGAATTTGGGAATATTCTATAGTGGCACCGATCCCCCCAACAAAGCGGTGTCCAGCAGGGGTCGCTCCCACGGACTTTAAGTAGCAAAAATGGTTCATTTTAAGCCGTTTTCGTAAGGTTTAGAGCGTACGGACCCCATTTCGCTATCCTATCTAGAGAAAGTTCAAACATTTCGGGGTTGGGCACATTGCCCCCATCCCTCTGCGTGCGGCCCTGTCCACAGCCTCCTTCCATCCCTTCATCATGCTCCAGAAACTCACTTGTTAGTTAGTGAATTACAGGTAATGACGGGAGAGGTGGTGGGTAAGGGACAACCGTAGCACAGGAAATCTAATTAAAAACAGGCCGCTTGATATAACTGCCGGGAGAATGTTAGGCGGGCGAATTGAATTCTCTTCATTCATTGACTCTCCGTTGTTGTCAATTGCTTACGCGAGCATCAGACTGAATCGACACACAGCCCGTTATTGCAAGTTCCAAAATGGAACTTAATTTTCTTAAGGGCGTTATCTTGACAAAAACCAAGAAGCAATACATTGTATCATCGCATGCTTACATACACTCCCATGATAAATTCAAATGCATACGCATACATGTAGACACACTTTGATACGCGTACATATGCATACGAAGCTTGCCAGAAAGTACCGTTCTGGTGCCGGTGCATGTAAAGTCAAACTTATTTAGCGGAAGCAGCACTATTTGCCCACATAATATGTACTGAATAATTTTCACAGCAACGTTGTGTGAATTTTTCTTGTAAACGGTGCATTCGAAGCGCTTGCAACAAGGTGACCTTTTTAGTTCCTTACGAAATGCTTCTCGAATAGACAACATGGAATGTTAAAACCTGACTGCAAAATAATCGTATGCAATAAGAGGGTGGCCACCTCTATTATTTTCATGAAAGGGGGAACTTTAAAGGCTATCGTTTTTACAGGATAAATTAATACCGCAATAACTCTCGCTCAACATCGCCCACAGAATAGTATTTTATTTCTAACTTTTTTATATATATTTTAACGAAATACTATTTTAAAACTTGATTTTCAAGAACACATACCTAGCTTTACTTCCACTAGTCTTGAAAATATACGTATTTTGAGATAAAGAGAGAACTTCAAAAGCCTAATTACTTTTCTCCGTGCAGATACTTTGTATTCTACTGTCACTTTTCAATATAAACATAGTAGTTTCAGTATTAATCAAAGTGTCTAGATTGCATCGTACACAAAAGTTAACGCCTGAAGTCGCAATAATAAATTGTTTAAAATAGTTAACATAAAAAAGGTGGTGTTCAAAAGTGTTCATTTTACCGCGAACGACTTATATAAAATTGCGTTAATTTTTCGCGTGGAATTACCTCCCGCGTTTCAGCTGTTAAGTTCCTTTCAACCTGCAGCATACATACACACACACACACACACACACACACACATATATATATATACATATATATATCAGGCGCCATTTTAAGGAACAGTAGAATAACGCAAACAGCGACACATCGAATCTCCAAAAAATTGCAGACAAAATCTGTTCGACCGGAAGAGGACCAATCAATGAACCAAAATGCGAGACACGCCATCACTTCCTGTGGGAAGGGAGGGGAAAGTAAGTTTGAAATTGTACATAGGAACCCAGATTTTTACAGTAGAATTGGAGAAAAATTGCAATACCGATACATATAAAATCTTACATTAATCTGACGATTGAATAAATATTGTATATATATATATATATATATATATATATATATATATATATATATATATATATATATATATATATATATATATATATATATACATATATATATATATATATATATATATACATAGTTCTATACATATACACACAATTTATATCATCATAAATAACGACAATTGCACCAGAAATGATATTTACAAGCGAAACAGTACACGGCAAGACACAACGTCTAATAAGCCACGTAGTAAAGCCACTTGCAGACGAGACCATACCTCGCGGTTCATGAATATATATTGCCAATTTCAGGCACGACGTAAGTTGTTCATTCGTCCCGCGGTGAAAGTTACCACTTTAATGATGCATGTAAGCCGTCGACACAATTACTTCAAGTACTATTAAGAGGAACACTTAAATGTATTAAATAAAAGTAAAAAACGTAAAAAAAAATTACTCTATCATTGAGCTTTGAAAGTATTTCTTTAGTTGTGACCTATTTACCCATGACACCTTTGACACAAAAGCAATATCGCCTGCGGATATTGCTATGGTGCATAACAGCTGCCTCCCAATTAATGTTGTAGCTCGAATCCCGGAAAGGACTGAAATAATGGAAGATACTGGATATGCCACATGTTCACGAAAGAATGTTGCAAACTTCAAGAGATAATTCCTTGTACAAATAGAGGTGAAGTTATGAAAATTCGCGATACAAAATTTATACTGAAAATCAACAAACCAAAAGTAAGGAGAAAAAAATATCACATTTCCGAGTACGATTTAGTAATAAGTATTATTGGATATGTAATCTGTGAAAAAAAAATTTTTTTCCAATACTTTCCCCACCATACGATAATGTGGTTGGTCAAGCATATTTTTGTACAGAATTTTACCGTCGTGTTTTTGGCTATTAAATAACACATTTGGTAGCAGAAAGACCTAACGAACAAGAAAAGTAACATTGTTGAAACACCCTCAAGTGAGCCATTTTTCAGCAATTGACGTCTAATATGTGGAGACTTAACAAGGGAAGCAACACGCGATACACAGGAGATTTGAGCAACCCTATATATAACTAAGACAGCACAGACAATACTGGGACGAATACAATAATGGACACAAGACAGGATAACAACGATGGCGTCACAGACAATAGACTAGACGACACAACGATGAAGACACAAAAGAACACAGTAGATTTCCAAAGGCCGACTTTTCACGACGTTTCGGGAGCTGACATCTGCTACCGTCTTCAGGTGAAGTAAAAGTGATGTCCTGAGTTCTAAATATTAATTTATTCGACTTTTATTTTTAGTTGTTTATCATTATTTTTCTTTTTTTCCTTTATTATTTGTTGACTAATTCCTTGATCTTTCATGTTCTGTTGTTTTGGTTTATGGATGTGTTGGCTACAGCCAACTCGGCTAGTTTTCTCTTTTTGTGTATTTCGTTGTTTGTTTTTCTTCGTCTCTTTCTAAGATTTATGGGACGACATAATATTGCAATGGCGTATGTCCACAATAATACAGTTTGTCATTCTGTCCCATTGCAAGAAACATTCAAAGACGAAACCATATTTTCGCAGATATGAAACACTTAAAAAGTACCCAGAATGTCATTACTTACGTCTCCTTACTTTTGGTTGGTTACTTGTTGCTTTTCAACGTAAATTTTCAATCGCAAATATCTGACTTGCGACTTGAATTATACAACTTTACAATGTATGTTTAAGGAATCATATCGCAAAATATGAACATACTTTCATGAATACCATGTATACAGAAATAGAGATTGTGTGCGGTACTTTTTGAGATCCTTTAGTACACGTATTTATTTCGTGTTGAAAACCACCCCCTATAAATCGAACAGCGGAAAGTTAGTCAGTCAATCAATTTCACACCATGCATTATTAAGATTAGTCCTCACTAGCGCATGAATTGTTGGGATGCAGCTAGCCACGTGTGACCCGTTTTATGCGAAACTGATTTAATTGTTCCCAATGTACAGGATGTCCCGAAACAAACACGTAATTAGCACTCCACTCACCACCTGTGCTAATTTGGAGACGAAGATGTTTCTAGCAAAATGTTAAAATTGAGTATGCACAATGTGACAACATAGCACTGTATATACTCCCCTGTTGCGCTCCACAGATATCTTACTTATCTTACTACTACAGTTCTGACCTCCATATTATGTGCGCAGGTTAAAATACCGAGCAGTTATAACATGATTCTATGTTTACGCGACGTAACATAAAGAAAATACGTGGATGTGAAGCGCAATACGGGACTTTCTCGGTGCAGTGTGGCCACATTGTGCACGCAAAATGTCGTCTTACAACATTTTCCCACGAACATTTTAGTCTTCAATTTAGCCCAAGATTCGCATGGTGTGCTTATTATGAGTTTGTTTCTGGACGTCCCGTACATTATTTGAGTTTAACGGATGAACAATGCTTCCTTTTATAAAATGCAGTCCGTCTACTGGGAATGTGTTTTTTCACAAACATTTTTCTCAAGTAACTTATTTCTGAAGAACACTCTCTGACGCCGAAATCTCGTACATTCAACCCGCGACACAATAGATCGCGATTACAAAATGTATAATTCTGTGTGAATGTTAGCTCATAGCTGCCATACTGACTTTTTTCCATACGGACATTCAAAAACGTGTGTGTTTACTATGATGTTTGTAGCGTTGATTTGTATACGATACACTCTTAAGGCCTCGCTCTTTAGTTTTGCAGTGATTTCGAAAACTTTTTTTTTTTAACGCTATCATTCTGACAGTTTTAACACTTTTATGTCATGGTTTGTAGCTGAATTTTCCTGTTACAACACACCAAACCGATTTTCTTTTGCCCCTGAAATATCACATATTTTGTTGTCAAAATGAACTAGCAAACGGTACATTATTGTGAAAAATGCTTTACGAAAATTGTGTATCGTATGACTGTACACAGTCTCTAATTTTTTCAAAGCATTTGGTTAAAAAATATTCTAGTTATTGGCAATTGTTTGAAATAAATGAAGGATCGTGGCATTAAGAGGACTGGGTACCGGTCTCAAAGTACCGCATTTGACGCGTGGGAACAGCGATGAGCGCCAGAGTACAACGCTTTACAAGAAGCACACCGCCTCAGTTGACATAACGCCAAACTGGTGTGCAATGTTTTCCTTGTAGTCTATTTCCTATAGTACTTTAAGCGGTGACCCTAGAATTATATTAGGCAGCCGCGGTGGTCGAGGGGTTAGATATCTCGCCTCCCGCCAAGGCAATCCGGGTTCGATTCCTGGCGGGGTCGGTCCGCAGATTTTCGCAAACGATGCCGCTGATCGGTGTGTTTTCTCGGCAATCACCCGTTTCCCCTGCCCTTTCATTCATTCTGGTGCTGCTCAGTACTCAATCAGGTCACCCTTCCAAACGTTAAAAACCTCTATGTTAAATGCTGTTCAAAATATCTTCACTTCACTAAAATTATATTTTTGATAGTTTGAAGCAAAGGCTAACGCATGCCTCTCATTCTGTACTTTACGTATTCAGTGGTGAAGTGAAGAGATTTTGGTCAGCATTCAACCCGTTGGTTTTCAGCGCTGGTGCAAGGGATGTCATGTTGTGAGTATGAAGCAGCACAGGAACAAAAGGGGCGAGGGTAACTGGAGATCACCGAGAAAGCCAGCCGACCAGAGGCATAGTCTGACGCGATTCACGCATGCGAAAATCCTGGGACAAGCCCCGTCGGGAATCGAACCCGGATCACCTTGGTCGGATGCGAGTGTTGGCCACTGTGCTAACCGCAGTCCTGCGATTTCATTGGTATTTTCGAAGTAAACAGCAGACAAAAAAAACGTTTGTAGCCATTTTGAGAGGCCCAAGCGTGCTAAATTTTTAAGTCGACAGAAGCGTAGTTTTAAGTTTGAGTTATTTTCGTAGATAAATGTATTATGAATAAATTAAACGGTCTCGCGTAAAAAATAGTGGCACGCTACAACACCGTCCCTGCGCCAGGCAAGGACTTCTGAAGAATAAAACCAACTACAGCTTAGAAAGGACGTATGGGGTGGAAGAGAACAAAGCGCAACGTCAGCTCTACACCGGCTTACCGCTCGCGTGAGAGCAGAACTCGAGAGAGCGAAAAGCCAGACCAAGGTAGTCGACATCCGCGTGATACGAGAGGGAGGAGGAGGACGCGAAATGTAAGGTAAGGGGTAGAATAAACGGGCTGAAGGAGGGAACTCTAAAGAAGGAAGTAACACACGACGAGGTGGTACACTTACGGACGAGGTTCGGTTCCTGGTCGAGCAAGGGTAAAAGAACATTACTCCCGTCGCAGTCAGTTCCGAGAAAGGGCAACGTTGAAAACAGAACAAAAAAATAACGAAAAGGAGGATAAGACTATCAGATTGGCAGTGGAACGAGTTTTCCCGCCGGTTCCAAGAACATGAGATGTCGGGCAGAAGACTGCACGACACCTCGGTGGTTTGTGCCTAGAAGATAGGGTGTGATGCGCGTGCTGTGTAGCCCTTATTACTTCCTCAGTCCAGGACCTCGAACGCGCTAAGTATGTTGTTCACATAGACGGTTAGGCATCAGTCGCGTTATTGGATTATTTTGTTTTTCAGTTTTTTCGTGTTTCTGAGAAGAAAAATGTATTTGTATTTGCCCCGTGCGCTGCAGTACAAGCATCGCAGTTAGGCAACTTTTAATGATTATTTAGGCCACAGTTAGTAAAGCAATATTTTTTTTTCATAATTTGATGCGCGTACTAATTGTGGTTTACGTATAACTTCGATCCTAGCATTGTAGCGCAAAGTAAATATAAAACACGTTAAAGTAGTAAATTTCAGTTTCAAATTTCTCTGTTCAAATTTTCATGAAATAAATAGCTTCTAATACTATTGATGCCTAGCCTTTATATCCGCTATTATACCTTCAACCGCATTACGGACGTGTACAAAACAGTAATTGGCATAACATGTTAAATAAAAACGGCACAATTCTCGACTACTTGCGAGAGGTCACAGGTCATGGTACCGCCCCCAATTACTCTCTTCCCGGGACACGACGTCCTGGAAAGCGCTACGGCGGCCTCTCGCAGATCCCGGATCTTCCAGCCAATCCGCGTCGAGGCCACAGAACTAGGAGAAAAATACACTATCACGCGACACTCGTGCAATACTTTCTGCGAAATATTCATTAGCGAGTGAAATAAGTAGGCGGGGGCGTACCACCCCTGGAGCTCCGCTTCCGCACGCGTGCCTCGTTAAATCACACCCCCACCCTTCCAGACACCTGGTTCTAGGACAAGGCTTGCTCCCCCAGAGCCGGCGTCTCTCCCACGTGAAAAACGGCGCTGTAATTCCAGGTCGACCCACACGCCGCCTACGACATGTAGTACACGATGCATTACTCACACCGCGACGTACCAGCAAGGGTAGCAGGTCGGATATACCCATTTACATTATGTATCGCCAAGGTAAATTGTACTACAGGTTAGGAACGTCGATGTTAATTACTTGGCAAGGGACAGTTTCCACTGCTAGTTGCTCATGTATTGGGGTCAACTTTAAGAGCTCTTTACAACTGGCGCATGAATTGTGTTGTGTAGCAGGTTAGGACAAGGTGTTTTTAAGGGCATTGATGAATTGAAAACCCCAAAAATTGTTAAACTGCAAATGGTGTCGTTTGGAGTAGTCACTGTGGTTATCTGCATATCTGACAACAAAACTGAACTGCCTTCATAAGGCGTTTGTGAGGAATTTTTAATTCACGCATACTTCAGAACGCCAGCTCGTTAGCATGTTCTATCGGACGTCATAAGTGAGGAAGACAATAAAAATAAAAGTTTCTCTTTGTGGCTTCAAGTACTTATATTATTAATTTGCACCGAGCGAGGTAGTGCGACGGTAACGAGTTAGACTCGCATTCGGGAGGACTCGGGTTCCGTTTTACCATTGTTTCCCGAAATCACTCCAGGTGAATACTGGGATAGTTCATTTAACAAAGACAATGGTCGACTCCTCTCAGATCCTGACATTGTACCAAGTTGTGTCACCGTCTCTGATGACCTCGCTGTCGACGAAACGTAAAGCACACTTACCTGCATTACTAACTTCGGCGATCGATAGTTTCCTAGAGTGAAACTATGTTTAGTACATAAACTTTTCAATTTGATATAAAACTTTGTTTAACTCTAGGCAAGTACAGATTGGTCAAATCAGTAATATAAGCACTTCCGAGTCATTAGATACAGGTTTAATTTTCATTCTCTTCCCCACTCATTGTGACTTCTCATGAAACACCATGTTCACAAGCTAGTGTTCCGAAAAAGTGCGTGAGCTCAACGTCTCTTGAATGAAGCTGCAACTACCAATTTTATTGACAGGACATGGCCAATTTAATAAAAAAAACATTTGTGGATTTATTTTCTGTTTCCCGTGCACCAACAACACCCTTACGAGGTATTACTAAACATGTTAGATATCTCAGTTTTAAATGTGTTTACTTTTCGTATGTTTTCTTGATATGCATATAAACGGGTTTTCGGGGCACCTTAAAATGGCTAAAAATGGATTTTTAAGACTTTTGTCATATAAAAATTACCAAACGAAATCGTAAAAAAAAAAAAAAAAAAAAAAAAAAAAAAAAAAAAAAAAAAAAAAAAAAAACAGAAGCATGCGCTGAACTTAACTACGAAATTTCCATAAATAATAGTAGGTTCACCGCTTAAGAGGGCGTAGTACATAATTCAACGCTAAAAGCATTAATCCATAACTGTAGGTTTCTTGAAGCCAATTTGCGAAAGTTAAACAACAATCCTAGACAATAGTTTTAGCCACCGTTTTAAACAAAATTGTTTCCAATGTTACGAACTTCTGAGGCACAATCTCTGACACCGGAATTTCACGTATTTAACTGCGGCGCAAGAGATCAAGCGTAACGAATTAGTAATTCTGGGTAAATATTTACTCGTAAAGCTGGTAAATAGCATTATCTAGGATTGTCATTGAGTATTTTATTCATAATGGCTTCGAAAAAAGCGTAGAAATCAATTGACGTTTTCGGCGTTTATTAATCTACCACGCAAGTTCCCACAAGAAAAATGTAACTACCAAAGCACTGCACGCCGTCCTCGCGCCTCGCGCATAAAGACGACACGGTTGTTGACGCACGAGGCAATCTAGCTCTTATCGCCGGACTTGTTTTCGAACATCAAACGCGGCATCTAGCGCCTGCTGTATAGGGCTCTTAAATGGTTTGCACAACTGAAAACTTACGCAGTAAGGAGTAGTCTTAAGGGGCGCGCCTACATAGCGCCTTAGCGGCCGTTCGACCTCATGGACGTGGAGGTTTCCCCCACAAAAGCGGGATTGGGGCAACCCCAGTTGTGGAGGAGGTTGTCTCTCGCTCTCTCTCTGTTGTCCTCTCGACTCGGTCTCGCGAATCCTTCAATTTTCCACAGCACTGGCTGCATATTTGCGCAGGACACATATTGCAAGAACAAGATTTCCTCAAAATTTTCAGTTGTTACAAGGTACAAACAGTCACGGGATCGAAAGCTAAAGGATAGATCTAATAAGATTAAATGGTTTTAAGTAAAAATAACAAAAATTAACGGCATTACACAAGCCGGAAAAGGCACTAATTTGGAATGTTAAGACCCTATTTTTTAATTACTTAAGAAACTAATAGAACTGAAACTATTTACCCTTAGTGTGAGGTACCTTAATATCTTTTATATGTCAAACACACAATCTCACGACTAATATTATTATCTGTGAAAAAACGATTCTCCTGAACCTGTACATCACAACTTTCATGGCAGGTAGGCGCCGCCTACCCGCGCGTGAGAGGCTCTAAAGCGACGGAGCTGTAAGGTCGACATTGAAGCGCGCATCAAATGCCGCGTTGCCTCAACGAACCAAGCGCTTAACTAGCGTGCAAGGTTCCCTCCGAACGGTTTTTACTATGGGACATTAAGCGGCGACCATGTAATTATATTGGTGGAAAGTCTGTAACTAAGTTCAGTGCAGGTCGCAATCTGAGTTTTATATACATCCAGTTAGTACATTTTTAAGTACGGAAGTCTGAAAAGGCTGTTTTAGCCATGTTGGAGGGCTTAGAAGCAGAGTTTTTAATTAGCATATTGTCTTTACAATGCGATTCCGACCTTGCCTGAAGTTTGTTTTCTTTTCGTACATTGGCACAATGGGCACACGTGGAATAGTTTCGTGTTTACGCACACTCCAACGCATTTGAAGCGTCAGGTAGGCGGCCACCTTAAGAAGTGAAAAGCAGAGGCGCAAAAATTGAGCATACTTACACAAAAGCGAGGTTACTGCCTAACATCAGCCTAAAGGAAGAGACTTTGAATATTGTATTTTTGGTTGTATCGATAATGCAGAACACTATAATTGAAATAATTTAATATACAGTAATCAGTAAATAAACAGTGCGAGACATGCTAACAATGCACCGCTAGTATTTACAAATAAAGAACTTCAATTTCACTGCAAACTACGTTATTCCTCTTAAAAATATTTCGTTTTGTGTATATTTTAAGGGTGAAGTGTCAAGTGTATTAAGAATGGCATCGTGGGAAAACAAACATTTCCTGTGCTTGATTACACTTACGATTTCCACTACCGAACTTAAGCAGTAAGCATTAAATTGTATGTGAAGATTCGGTATAGATGAATGTGGTGGAGAAAATTTTAAGTTCTACTGCTTAATTCTTAAAGCTTTGGTCTAGCACCTTTATGCTGGCGCTTATAGGGAAAACTTCGTCCTCCAGCAATGTTTGGTTTTGCACCTGAAATTCTCTCCATAACGATACCAGCGTAGCTAGCGACGAAAATTGTCAGTAACCATACTCGCCCTTATCTTCCGAGTCTGCAGTAGAATTTATCTTTCAGAACTTATTACATGCATGACGCATTCAACTGCTACGTTTGGCTTCACGCTATGAATGTTCTGCTAGTTTGGTTGGCCCAAGCTGCTACACCGAAAAATTCGTAGTTTTATAATTGAATTGTGTTATGCAATAAAAGACCATCCCGCATTTTATAATGTAAAACATAAACAATTGTTACTTAAATATTGTTTGTTAATTTATATATATATATATATATATAAAACTTGTGTCATTTTCAAATACCCTACCTCTGTTTACTTTATACATACATACATACACACATAAAAACAGTAAATCCAGAATTGCTTGTAATGATACATCTTAATTAATTGCAGAATACTTTTAAAAATTTGACACCCTTCAATGAAAGAAATGATCCAACTGAACAGTGGAAGAAAACATAATAATAATAATAATAATAATAATAATAATATCAAAATAATCATACTAACACGACTTATTTCGTTTTCCAGAAACCAGACACCATCATCATCACGTTTGACAGGTATGAGCTGCTTTGTTAAACACCCGTGGCTTAGAAAGGCGAAAATCTCTGCTTGAAAAGCAAGATTGATGATACTGTTCCATTCACAAATTACAATCCCCCGAAACTGTTCCACTATGCTCAACTTACAATGCAGCCAATATACGTGAAAATTGGTCATAAAAATCCCATCAACGCGACCGTACGTTGAATTATCTCTCAGCAAGCTTAAACTTAGGAACGAAACTATGTTCTTTAGGAGAGAATGTTCCACCTTTCAAATTATGCTTCACATTTTCCAATTATTACAGTGGGACGAGCAATTTTGTTCTAGTTTACGGTATCAATTAAAATTTTCGCTCGGCGTTTAATGGCCTTTCCCTACATGCCGTGCTACATATATTGCTCTATCCATTGCTGTAAGGAATCCTATTTAACGGACCCATCACAGGAATATTGGTGTTGTAACACTATAACGGAATGCAGAATTGTTCAGTTACTAGGTTAACAGCGTTCATAAGAGGTGCACGTGTGTTAGAAGCATACGGAAAATACAATTTATATTGTTCCGAAATTCACAACTTCTTACAGAGAGTAAAAACTCCAACTAAAGTAAACATTTCTGCTTTTAAAATATGGTGCTGGATTTCTTATAGTGCGTTATTCAGTTAGGCATATAAGGAACGTGCCTTTCATTTGCATACGCGCATATGTCAACAGTACAACACAAATGAACTGACCAAGGAATCAACTGTGTAGCAAATTTGTACTTGACACGCATAAGAATATACTAATAACTGTCCACTTCAGTACTTGACTGCAAATGACGTTAGAAGGCATGTTCGCATCAGATTTTTACGCTTTGCCAGGTGCTGGCAACCATTTGTGTTCATAGTTATGAAACACGAAATCAATTCTCTTCTGTTGGTGGGTTGGCGCATAAGCCTACTGTTGGGAACCATTAAAAAAGGTTTACACTAGGGACTTCGCTACAGAGGAGAGTATTAGTGATGAATAAATAAGTGAATATGATCGGTTCTGCGAGTATATATAAAGATAAATATAAAGCCTAAATGATTGTAAGTTCGGAGGGGAGCGCTTTTAACAGAGTGGATTATAATCAATTAACCAGAATAGATTAACTAAAGGTCTGATCGTAGCTGACGTTCCCACCTTGTTCATGATGCCGAAGTCTGTGGGTTTGTAGTCGCTAGCGACGAACGACACGTCTAGGGACTTGAACAGCGACCTTCTCCCTGGCACGGTGGGCTGTTGGCGGCACATCTTGTCTTCTACGTGACTATAATGAGAGCGCCCCCGTGTGGCTCGTTACAGTGCCCTATGTTGTCGTCCAGTTGGCCTTCTTTTCACTGTGGCTGGGAAAGGGGAGGGTGTTGTAACGCCGGCCTACTTGCTTGTTTACGTTTCAGCCATGGTGACACTCGGAACACTACGTACTGTTGCGTGTTGGCCGGGCAGCAGGCACATTACATCATGCTGGGTGGTCAGCCCCGTGAGTCAACCAGTGGTGTCATGGGTTTCCGCAGCTATGTCGCAACTCCCGAGAGACGTCACTGGTTTTCCCCGATGACGCCAGTGCGAGTACGTGACTCTCAACTACTACGACCGTGTTAATGTCTATTTTTAGACTCTAGGT
>PNEQ01079556.1:36040-47731 GCA_003012365.1 Medauroidea extradentata | reverse complement strand
TTCGTAACATGACTAATTGTAAGTTCTAACAGATACGGGCGGACCTAACGATCAAGGTAACGTGAGTGGAAGAAGAGATTTGGAAGGCTCCTAACAGTCATGCTCTTGAGAGCTGATGTGGATAAACGATGTGAATATGGAGCAGCGGCGGAATGCAAGGGCGGGGAAAACTTGATTGTCCATTCCGGTCCCAACCTCTTAAACAATTCCCTCACGCAAAGTTTTGAAGTTATTCGGCCGGGAATTCACCCAAAATTCTAAATGCTCATACAGCCTGGTTGTTTTGATGTTACCCTCAAAAAGATAAAGGACATTGTTGTAAAAGTATTCTTAAAATCCTAGCTTTCATGTTTACACGTATGCTACCATGACATATTGAAACAAATCAACAGCCAAACTTATCTTATTTTTACCTGGTATTACATTCAACTTTACAAGTGAAATGTCCTATTTCAGATTACGTTTTGAAAATAATTTTTCAAAATAAAAATAATATAATAACTACACGCAGACGGAGTCGCGGTTCAACAGCTAGTCATTTATGTGATTCTTTGCGCTTGAGCCAGTAATATTTTAGTTATTAATTTTAAGTGTACTACCGACATTACATGGCAAAATATTTTTTTCATATTGACAAACTAAAGAAAAAATATTGATGAAATTCATTTTTACTATAGCAGGTTAGGAAACAACAAACTCTTCTCTTAAATATAATTTAAATAAATATTAGTTACCAAATGTTTAAGCTGCATTAGTTTAATACAAATTTATGTTGCTGTATGAGTTTGGCCACATTCGCATTTATTTGGAGAACTGTTTACATAATCATACTGTATTTGTAAAACGTATTAGACTAACATGAACATCTTACTTTAATGTAAAGATATTGATATTCTTTCAAAACCACACAATTTCATAGGATACATGCGCAGATAATGTCCACCTCTCATTCTACTCTATAAATAGAAACTTATTTTGACTTCAGTACAGCTAAAAATTTGGACACTCTGAGTTACACGTACATTTAAACAAACCTATTTACTGTGTACAACTGTAGAAAATAATGGCAGAATTGTACATCGTATTACATGTTCAAAGTAAATTATTCCTAACATAATATACATTTGATTTTCTCATGCATGAAGCACTTCACTGTAACAATAATTTTCTTCTCGATGTCTTTTTTTCAGGCTCATTGTTGTCATCTCCTGCTTGCACACTTAAACACTTCATAGCTCTCTGTGTATTTTTGTCAGATTATTTTTGTTTCCTTAACGAATATTCAGTCATTGCTTCAACAATGTCATCAGGATCCCTTATAGACATGGAACGAGACTGTCAGCACGCAGTTTAAATAAAATTTTCTCAGTTGTTGCTCTATTTTATCTACCCAAAATTTGTCGTCTCTGTAAATCTTGGTGATTTTCATACCAGATGGAGTCCACAGACCAAAGAGACATGAAGTTGCCCTTGAACCTGGTAAAAATAATGATGATTCTTGTTGATTTCAGAAACGGTTGTTTTATCATGACATGTATGCCAAAATGTACACTTTCTTTTTAGGATGAGTTCTTCAGGACTTTGTACTGCTGGCGTTGCTCCTGAAACTGGACACTTTGCACTTCCACGATGCCATCTGTTTCGATTGTTCCATCTGGACTAGCCCCTAAAAATGCTATTTCTTTATCAATAAAGAGGCCACATGCATTTACTTTCACACTGCACATTTCTTCAAGTTTTTCAGTTGCTTCCTTTTCGTGATCTCTGCCCCATATCATAGCATATGTATCAACATCTTGATACAATACGGCAGATACCAATTTCTGGCAGGAAGTGTATGGTTTACGTCTATACATACAGTGCCAAAATTAGAAGCTGTCAACAACTTCCTTCAAGTTTGTTTCCACAAGTTGCTATCTCTTTGTACAAGTGTGCAATTTTGTTGATTTTCTCTGAGAACATCGTCGGTGTCTGAATTTGATAAATGTCTTCGTTCTCGTCACGCTTTTTAAATGCCTTGCTGCGGACGTTCCATTATAATTTGTGTACCCGTTTGTGTGTTCCGAAACGACTTCGCCCGCCATTCCTTTATGGTTCATTAATATTTATTGAATACCTTAGATAGAAATGTTTGTCCAGCTGCCTCTTATGTGTTATGTGTTATAGTAAATCGTTTCAGTCCACCTGTCATGGCACCACAGTTGTATACTCTGCAAATAATATACCACTACGGTAAAAAGATGCGGCCGACGAATATGAATTTTGAAAATGTATTCATACAAAATAAGTTACAGTTTTTACGATTCCCTTTTCTGTTAACAAAAGATGACTGTGACATGAAAATTGAAGATTTGTTGAGTAAGATCTGAAGATCTTTGCGATGCATACCAAAAAATTATATAAAGTAATTATTTCACTTGTGCCAGTCAGTTCCCCGCACGATCGCTTATTCGTGCACCATTCCTCTGGTAAGGTGTACAACCCAACTTTTACTTTTGTTAAATGTGCTCTGCACCGAAAATTTCGTAATTTTATATTTACATCAAACTCTGCCCGTATTTGTGACTTTAAATTAAGCGTTATTTCTCCCAGACAAAATTGTTTTAGGTACTACAGTTCTTGTATTATCGCGTGTCAAAGTCGCAAGTTTACTGTTTTTGCTACTTACCCAGAGTAAAATCTATCCAAATGAACAAAATGAGACCATTTATAGTGAAAGTAAGTACAGTACGCTGCAACATGATACCTCTGTGATAACACATAGAAAAGTTTTTAGTTTTAAACAATTGTCGAATATTCTTAAACATTAGGGAATTTTAGACTCGCGATTGCACCTGACTTTTAAAAAATTCAGTTAATTTTGTGGTGTACCTTACTCAATTCATTGTTTACGTACATTGTCTCAATTCGATCATTTGGATAGATTTACTTTGGGTAAGTCGTGAAAACAGTAAAATCACGACTTTTAAATGAGATTATACCAAAACTGTGGCCTCAAAAATATATTGTTTGTGGGAAAACAACTCTTAATTTGATGTCCAAAAGTTGGCCACGGTTTGGTGAAAATAGAAAATCACGCGTTCGAAGTCACTGGTAACAGCAATATGCACCCGCGGAAGTTTCTAACGAAGGTAATTAAAGGGAAGGTAAAAACGGGTTTTCCAAAAATTTTAGTGTTTGTAAAAAGAAAATTACGCGAACTGCACACCATATAAACTGATCCTTTCACTTGTGCCAGTCAGTTCCCGCAAGATCCTGGCCATATAACCGGTTTTGGAGGGTGATGGGGTGAGAGAACATGTTCCAGGAATCGCATTAGTGAGCACAGCAGGTAGTTTTCGTTCTCCTCTTTCATCGTATCCTTCCTTCGCGCATCTTGTTCGCTCTTCACAAAGCTGTAACCTTTGCTCGGCTGCCCAAATTTGTGTGCAATGCATTCGAAATACCAATTTTTCTCTAAAATTTCAGTGACGACAATGGGGGATCAAGCGAGAAAGTTTCTTGTCAAATATAAAACTATAGTTCTTAAGAATAATTATTTTGAACTATCCAAGAGAAATGTTTACAGAGTATGTCAAAAATACTCGAAAAACGGGGTTTTCAGTTGCAAATAAAAACACTTACAGTCAAAATTTACAAATTCTGATTCAATATATCTGTAAATTGATGCTTCTTCTTTGGATTCATTGAAACAAAATGTTGATGTTTAAAAATTACGGACACGATCTTGGGTTTTGTGAGGATCTGTAAGGCATTCTTTTAGGAGGAGTGAGTAATGCTCTTAAATATTCATACTGATTTCTTTGTTCTAGGGCTGCAACATACAAAATAAAAATTCCTGAAAAAAAATCCCCATACCTTGGTGTCCCAAGTAACTCTAGTTTGACGGTGGTACCGTATTGAGCATTTTTGTGTAATGCCCTTTAGGGATGTTCTCGAAGCTATCGAGCAGAACCAAAAGTTGATGCTGACCTTCAAATCCCTGTGCGTGATGTCCTGCTCGTGCAGGTATTTGACGGCGGAGACTGTCTGGAAGAAGATCAGCTTGGTGGTGGCTTCCGTGAGTTTGTTCTCCGGAGCTATCCTCGTGTATAGATCCTCGCCCTCCATGAGCTCCAGCAGGATGCACACGCTGTTCGGCGTGCTGATCAGCTCCTTGAAGTGAACCACGAACGGCTGCAAACACACGGAGGGCTGAGTCAAACCGCGGTATGTGCATTGTGTATATCATAGAGCTAATTATACCAGCTCAACCTCGGGCAGAGCAGAAGCTTCATGGAGATATATCACGTGACTTTTAGTGTCTTTCTCTGCACGTCTCCATAGTACGCTATAGAATTACGGACCATACCGTATCTACTAGTTTCCCTTGTTGAATGATATTCAGAAATACAATAAAGTTATTTGAATTGTAGAAATCACAAATACATTATTTTTTAGAATCCATGCATCCCAAACTGTGACAATGTTAACTATAATTTCAAACATTTTCCAGAGTTTGTACAACACATAGTATGTGTGTGCGTGCTGTGACCACTAGTGAACTCATGTTTCCTTATGTACCTTCTGTGGACTACAAAAGTATTTGTCAAAGTTGAATGCAACTCTGAAATAAACTAACGAATAATTAATTATTTTACTTAATATTTTCTCCCTACGATCTTGAATTTTTTTCTTAAACGTTTTACGATACGTAGCCTACGTGTTATTTCTAACTGATGTGTTTCGCTTAACTGTTCGATAACTATTTTATGTGATCTCTTTAATACCTACTTCTTCAGGGCAGTATATTTTCTGAAGGTATGTGCGAATTACCTATTTCTTATAAATGTAACGTTTATAATTTAATATTGAATATTTAATTGTAATTAGCGTAATTGGAATAAACTGAATAAAAATCACAAAATTCGTTATTTCTCAACAGACGATTACACTTTATTTCTTATTTGAATTAAATTTTGTAATTGAATTATAGGCTGTTTTTTTAAATCACTCATATTTAAAAATACTTTCTAAAGTATGTAAAAACTACCGCTTTATGACGTTACTCTTAATACTCGTATGCAGTTTCTGAGATATTATTCTCCTATTTAAAAAATTCTATGTAAGGGTGTCTCACTGAATAGGTGCCAACAAGAAACAATTATCTGTACTAGTGCACAATGTAGTAGCGATGACATTGAATAATGTCAATAAATGACATTTCCACATTGTAGAGAAAATTAGGAACTCTCTTTGAAGAAAATATTAGGCTGTATCATTGCACTGACTGTATTAAAAGCATTAACAAATGCCTTAGTTGTTCCGACGTACACATTAATAAACTAATGTTTTAGATTTTTCAAGAATGTTTCCTTTTCATCAATTCAAAATGTTTCTTCCCTTGAAAATCTCAGAAAGATTAAACTCTAATCAGAGCATTTCCATTGCGCACTACATGAGGCCGTGAGTTACAGTTACAATGATTTTACTTCCATATTGGGGTTATACATACGACAAATAAAATAATACGTATACAGAAAAAGGCATCACAAAACACCGAGTTCTCAAAGTCACGGACTCCATCAATTTATATAAAATAACTACTAACGTTTAGTTAAATACGATGGCGTTTTTATGATCTTATTCCACCCATACATCACATGACCATATAAAAAAAGTTTGTGTTCTAAACAAGTACGCAGTACTGTAACGACAACGTTGCAGAATAAATTGGTACGTAGAGTAGGTAATGCTTGTTTTGATATTTCAGCCCATGTAGCCTAATAATAGTTTTAGATTATGCAAAATAACTGAAGGAATAATAAGATTTTCTTGTAACGTGGTATATCAATAAATCAGTTTACAAGAAAATCGCGTTTTTATTGATGGTTTAAGTTGAAATAAACGTGTACTATATTTTGCGTAGATTCAAAGTAAATAAAAGTCAACAATTAGCCGCAGTGATATGAAGACGTAAACGTCTTTTCATTGTCGTTGTTGTACCGTTTGATGTTCTGAAGGCAGCCTCCGTGGTGCACATAAATGCCCGCCGTATTACAATGCTAGAGACGTGTGTTCAACTGCCAGTCGCCAAATTTAAGAGTGCTGACAGTTAAAATATTAATGATTTTATTTTTAACGATGTAAGTGTTTTATATGTAGTCATTATTTTGACTACTTTTTTTTTAGTATTATAAAATTTCAATTCACAGTGTTCACATTTCACATATCAAAGTTTAAATTAGTTTATTAAGGGACACAGAAGTAATTAAAACCAATTGCATTGCTGAAATTAAATAATTCACCCTGAGCTTACATGTCTTCCACTACTATAAGAACTTTGAAAACAAAGAATGAGACATTTTAACAGCAGTTTAAAAGTACGTTATTGAGTTTACTTATACATTTTCTCAAGTATCGAATTGCACGTTATTTCAGTGTGAGTTATTTCATGTCAGTATGTTAGTTGGTTTTCGTTATTTGCACGTAAATGTACCTTTCAAACTTTGACTTTGCCCTGTCATTAAATAAAAACTATGATTTTTTATTCGAGGAAGAAGAACAATTGATTAAAAAAACCGTCTCGTATAAATGTATAGTGATGAATACTGTACTTGTGATCACACTGAAGAGAGTGTTCAAAGTACGTCAGGCATAAATCAATGTGTGTTGGATACATTTACGAAAGTATTATAATCATAAAAGTTTAAGATTAGACACGCACAAATATGTCAATGAAGATATATTAAATTCTAATACTTACTTCTCTTGCAGAAGTTGTTCTTGGAATAAAGTATATAAGTTTAAGCTAAGGTTACATTCTTAATAGCACGCTAACATCACTCAAATAGGAGAGGCTACAACATAGAAAAAATTCGTACTTTTACCAGAAAAAGCTTGTAAAGTAACGTCAGAACATGTATTCGTCTAGGCAGTACAATAAGAATGTCGTCTTTCATTAAAGTATTCCAAATTTTCCAAATACGTGTGAGGTCTAGTGAGATATATTTTTTGAGCAGAGTCTTTGACGTAAAACACGATAACCTTCGACTATCTGTCACATTTTATGAAACATTTATACTTTTTTTTACCAAAAAGGTCTTAAAAATTGGTTGCAAAAAATTGTTGTGACTCTTGAAACAATTACTGTAAAATGTACGCGAATTTATTTGTAAACTTACATCTATTATTTTGTAAGTATACAACATTTTTTTGTAAATATGTAGATATTTTTGTATATTTACAAGTAGTTCCTGTAAAGTTTACAATATTTTTGTACACGTACAATTTTTTTGGAAATTAGTTTCCAAAAAATTTTTTGTAAAAGTACAAAAATTTTTTTACTGTGCAAGCTACATTTTTGCGCTTAACAAAGGCGCATTCTAAATTATTTGAGGGATTTATTTAAAGAGTTTATTTGTTTAACTTTCCATTTTCGCAGTTAAATAAAAATCGAAATATTCCTCATTGCTTTTCGCCCTGCCTGTTGACAGAGGATCCGCACAGAACACAGAACGCAGTGCGGCGCACCGAAAAGTTAATAGTTGAATTCATGTGGGCCGTTCGTGTACAGCTTTCCTGTACGTGTACTGCGCGTCTACGTAGGCCTATGATAGCTACTAGCAATTAACAACACGCTTCACTTTCGTGCATTTGTGCAGTTTTTTGTGCCGCTGCGAATGTAGCCTAGGCTAAAACTAGTTGAGAATCGTCTCTTTAAAACTGTGACAACAGCTATTAGGAATTACAGGAAAACAGTTCAAATTTGTAGTTGTATGCCATACATACGTGATCCAGTTCCTTGAGAATTTTTACTTCGTTCATCAGTAACGAGTCGTCTGTTTCTGGATCCTTCTCAACGTATTTCAGTGCGTACTTCTTATATGTTCGCTAAAACAAATAAAAAAAAAAAAAGAACATTTCTCTAACTAAAGTAAAAACTTTAGTTTTAATGTTATGCTTAGAGCCCACGATTTTTGGTGAAAAGAATTCTGCAACATTTTGTTTCAATGCCTTACGTGTTCATCTGCAGGTCTGCTTCTTGATTATTGGCAGAATGTATAATTGCACAGACGTGGCTCATTTTACTGTGCCAACAGGAACAAGGTTACTGCGACACCACACGTCTGTGATTTGCGGGTAGAACCCTACACGCTGAGAGTTTAAAACAGCCAATCACTGACCAAGATGCAGAGCTGCACGTGTGCACATAAGGCATTGAAACAAATTTTTGCGCAATTCTTTTCACAAAAAATTGTGGGCTCTAGTTATGCTTATGAAAAAGTAGTGTACTGTAACTAAGTAAATTGCACCGCTAATAATAGGCACAGTACAATATTAAGAGAAGGCAATACTTTATACATAAAAAAGTCATGTGCAGAGACACTGGAAAATCGCGGGAATAGTTCACTATTTGTTAGGTTCCAATATCCTCTATATAACACTGAATGTTTTGTATCTATATTGGCTATAGTTTATTTGAAGCATTGTTTCTCTCTACAACAGGCCCAGTTAGAATTGTGCATCTTGACCACACAGCGTGTGTGATTCGCCACCAAACTGTTCGCACGTGTCACGGTTAATATACTATAGTTTATTGGAGACTATGCTAAACATTTTCGCGATTTTCCAGTGTCTTTAGTCATGTGTGATGACACACACACACACACACACACACACAATTATTGACAGTGTAGCCAGAGAGCACGGCCCATCATATAGTAGGTATTCAACACGAGATATTCTTAAACTGTTATAGTTTTACAAAAATAAGATCTACTTAACTGATGAGACAGAACGATGACTCTTCATGTAAATATAGCAACCGTGTTTTTCACGCCGCTACCGTTAGTACCGCAAGGTACGTACATCGCCGAAAATTGCTGGTTTGAATCTTGGCTATGTTTCTCTGTAAGTTTATTATTAATAATTTATACGTCATGTGTGTACTATATTGTTGTTTTAATGAACGATTTCCATTCATACTTTTAATTTTAAGATATGTGTAGTTACTGTAAGTTAAAACGAAATTTCGAAAAAGAAAAGTAACTGTTGCTACGGTATTTTCCGGGAAGATCACGGAGAAATCGATTAACTATACGCTAAATTTTTCTGCCACTTGAATTACATTTAAGTAATTTTAAATGTGTTCCAGTGTATACTAGAGTGAAATGAGCTGTCAGAACTGTAAATACACTTAATATACAATTTAAGAGTGTGAGGTAATATACACTAATATGTATAGGAAATGTATTTGCCCTTACATAGAATGTAACATTGCTCCAGTGTAGAGTTAATTCACATATACGACAATGCAATTTCAAGAATAAGTGCTGTAGTGGTTTGTGAACGTGTACGACAATTAATCTTTGGAGAAGGGGAGGGGGGTCAATTATGTCCAGTAACCGATATGTCGATCACTCTTTAAAGCCAGTGGTCCGCGAGTCTTCCTCCAGGAAAATTTAGAATTCAGTGTACGAAATGGGGGCCATTAAGCAGTTTTCATATATAAACTTTTATTCGTTGGTAGGAATACTAATATATTTGTTAGATTTTTTTTGTACTTTGGTAGCCTTTTTATACGTACTAAGCAGTAAACGTTGGAAACCACTTTTTCTTTTTACGTTCCCCCTTAAATATTTTTTTCGGAGCGTACGTGTTCCCCTCTCCCGACCTAAACCACAATGCACGCCCATGAGTGGTTAGCATATTCAGCCACTGGTGTAAGGTGTTAGTGGTTTGACTCCTACTCTCACTATAAATTTATAAATCAGTTAGGTTATTGTGTAACATATACGAGAATAATAAAATAAAATTGATACAAATGCGTCCAAAATTTTGTATTTTACTAATAAGTAATTTTGCCTTTGAGTGTGATGAATATTCGGTCACTTATTAATTACTGTATACATTTGTCTACGATTGTTTGGAAAGATTTACATTAGTTACTGGTGTAAATGTACTAAATACATGTGTGACAATTGCCCCGTACATGTAGGCCTAAGTGTGCTCCCTTTACATTTCAAATAATGTCACTCTATTTTCTTAAATTTATTTTAATTTCATAGATATTTTAGTTTCTAAATGTTGTAGTGTTATTTGACCAATTGTCTAACCACATTCGATATGTAATGAAAAATTCTAACAATAAAACATTTCGGATATTTGAGAAATTAAAACTGTTCTGTACGACTTTACATTATGTAACCATAAACATTAACAAGTTTTACTTAGTTGATATCGTTTATGAGGAAAACATACAAACTTTCAAAGGTAATTTTCAAGAAACCCAAACACATATCAACTAACTGTTTCTCATAATGATGACACTGTTCTCAATCATATGCCAAATATTGTTCTTCTGACAGTTAAGTTGTGTCACTTTTTGTTACAAAATACACTGTTCCAATATTCGACTTACAACAGAAGTTACCTTGAATTTTATTTTCGTTGCAGAAGATTCCAGCTAAGAAGTAAAAGTGATAAATATCAGACGTATTTAACAGTTCAATGATACAGTTTTTGTTAGTAAATTTACGCATACTAGTGTTGAAAAAAAATGAACATGTAGCTCTTTTCATTGTGTAACCTTGTTCATTCGTCTCCATTCAGCATCTCGTCCGGGACAATAGTAATAGGTTTCAGTCAGCTCTTTCGAGGACAAGATTCCCAAGAAAGACATAGCAAAAAGGAGGAGTCACCCGACCCGTTTTCCATACTTTGTCATTACATGCCGAGGTTAGCAATATTGGGTTCTGGTAACCTCAGCCTTGGTTGACTAACAAGTGACCTTAACCCAAGTAAACTATATAAAATCGACGAAAATGTAAGAAGCAGTTTTTATAGTCTGTCATTCTGCTGCAAAATGTCGCCGTATTTAAATGTCTCTATACATATTTTAATATTTAATCATTAAACAGTCTGAAAACGTATATGCAACTATTTTAACTTAAAACAATTTTACACTATTTACCCCCCTTTGCTAACTTGTGACACACAAATGAGAAAGTGAATAGTATTAAATCTACAAATTGAGAGAGCAAAGAGGTAAGCAACTGTAAGATAAATTAATCAACCGTAAATATGTAACTGAAGGTAAAAGAAGGTTCTTATACTTGACAGATGACTAACGAATATTAGGTCCTTAGAGTTCGAACTCAGAAAAATTACTTGTATGAATAAGCCAAGTAAACAGTGCACTTGCCAGGAATTGAGCCGGTAGGGCTAATGTAGACAAACAGTAAAATTATATTAGAAAAATAAGAATTGTAACTTCAGTTATGTTGTGATAACGATAGTTACGTACAGATGGGATAAACCCAAGATCATGCCTTTGAAAGTGGAGAACATTTTCTTTTTTAATGTGATTTAAGTAGCTTGTGAAAATTATTAGGAGAGAGCTCAAGCAATTCGTACTTACAATGAGCAGAGAGAGTCAAATGTTTGTTTGCTTTGTGCACACAGTTCTAAAAGTGGAGGGTATATGGATAGTTCTGAGCCAAAGTACCGAAGTTGACGAAGTTGTGGAGCCAAGGCATAATCCGCGATAACGTGACGTCTTAGCTACTGACTGTCATTTTGAATTTCGATGACCTTGACTTTGACCGTAGATAGATATCCCTACTGCCCAACACGTTCATAAACTTCACAAATTCATCTAGGTCAGAAAAAAATGTTACTTTTTTTTTTTTTTTTTTTTTTTTTTTTTTT
>PNEQ01079556.1:22836-35940 GCA_003012365.1 Medauroidea extradentata | reverse complement strand
TATTACCATTTGATATTTAAAAAATATTAGATTCCAATCATAGAATAAATTTAACTTGGCTTTTATTATTTTAAGATACTATAAGTATTACGTTATTGTTCGTAAGAGCTTCGCTTCACTCCCCGGTCCTGTCTCCTAGCGAACGTTATATACAAATGATGTACCACATATGACCATCAACGCTGTTGCTAACAACGTTTTTTTTTCCTTATTAAATTGTGCCATTTTATTTCAAGGATCCGTAATATAACATTATAATGTTATTATAGTATTAAATGATATTTTACAATATTTGTATGTTCTATACAGCAATGACAAATTAAAAAATGTCGATCAGTTTTAACTACTTTGTATCGCTAGATAAATGAAAGGAAAAGCCGATTTGAAGGATTTCTTTCCTTTTCATTGCCATTCGCGATGAATGTTTGGTATATTTTAGGAATACTTGATTGGAAAGAGTGACCAAAATACATCAATTATCAGTGAATTTGTTTCACATTTAAGAGAAAACCAGAAAATATCAATGGAAATTAGAAACATTTACGTGAAATCTAAAGTTTTCACGAAAATTTGAAATCTTTTTCTACAAAGTCATTCACCAAGTTTTCCTCGGTAAAGGTAATTCAATCAAATATGACCGCTGTGAGGAGTAACAACATGACATGGCATTTAAAAAATGGGGTGGTTCAGTTCCCGGAGAAACAAGATTTTACTATTGACAAAGTTCATCCGAACCTACATAATAGAATAGCTTTAAAATGTTAGAGCTTCCTGATTCCGGAAACTGGAGTGAATAAGGACACATTTATGCAAGCAGATTAATTATAAAATCTGTTTTAAAAACAGAGTTTTTAGATAGGCAAGTTATTAATGTTTACAAAGAGTAGTTTTCATTCAAATATAGTTATATTTAAAGTAAATATCTGAACGAGGAGTCTGTTTATAATTTTGTCTTTAATCGCCCCATTTTACGGTGCTTGAGCTTAAGAGAAACATTCTAAGGAAATATGCACGAATTCTCCGAACCCTTAAGTACATAAGTAGTAGTTGTAATGGCAGTTACCTTGTCGAACACAAGGCTGACTTGGCCATATGCTCCTTCTCCAATCACATAAGATACTGAGTATTTACCCCTCACTTCATTTGGGTGGTGATTAAAGGTGGCGTATTTCTCCTCTTCGTCTGTCTTCATGAAAACAAAGGCTTTAACGAGAGAAACAAAAATAAAGTTATTGTAAATGTACTTATACAAACACACAATTTTTATCTTTCTACTAAAGACTAATTGAAATAATATTCTAGTTTTAACTATTGTATAATATCACAGGTAATATTGAGATAATGTCTTCAAAGGTAACATCTATTTTATTTCGTTGGCAATAGAAATGTTTTTTTCTCATCAATACAGCACATAAAAGTATATTTTATGTGTCTTAAATGTTAAGACTAATTACAGTACGAAAATTGCGTTCCTGCTCATTACCATATTTGGCAATAAAACTTCTTAAGAATGCTGTACGTCCTGTTAGCTCCTGACGTCGACTTGTAAAATGATAGTGAAATAATGACATTTTTGAAGGACTTACAATGGGGTTTCAGAAGAAAAATCACGTCAATTCAAGTCTTGGAAGTGTAAAAAAAACAGACCTGCGGCATCGTTCGGCACGGTTCGCGCATGCGAAAATCCGGGGACCAAACCCACCGGGAATCGAACCCTGATCGTCTTAGTCGCAGGCGAGTACTCTAGTCATTGCGCCAACCACGTCAGGAGGAAGTAACGTACACAAGCTGCCAGTGGCCAAACATGATGAATCCCTTTGGTCTGTGCGAACAGCAATGTCATCTACTGGACAACAAAAACCTAACATAACTTCTGATGAAACTGAGAGCAATTACAACACTAAAATCCCACTATAGCATTGCTATTACTACTTCCAGACAAATGTCGCACCATTGTTGCACTGGACAGAATATTAATTCAATGACCGGATCACATCGGATAAGTACATGCATAGACAAAGGGATGACAGACTACCAGTACTGAACGTGAAGTGTGCCGAACTTAAAAAAACTATCATAATCACATTTCGGAAGATAACTAGGACAGCACCTGTACCGGAGTAAGCCACCGCACAAATTTTACAAAAAACCATGCCCTTACGACTTTTTATTTGCTCCTGGAACTCTTCAAGGCAAAACCTTTAATGACCTTGTCTTAAGGGTGGTTATAAAAACTCACGAATGTAGAATGGGTAGGTCCAAATTTCAGCTTCGAGCGTGCAAACAGTAACCAAAGTAAAGTTTGTACACGTCACGCGTCTAAGAAGTCACAATAGCAACTTCTCTATCTGCTACTCGCTTACCCTACTCTCGAGTAGAGTCAGAGGCTGATAGCTGAGGAAAGTTGCTATTTGATGCGAAAATAAAAAAAATTCAAACAGAGCACACAACCAAAATCACAATGTTGCTCAGTTTTCAAAATGGCAATTATACATGCACTAAATTAGTACTATATGGCGTAATGTAAATAAAGTAATGTGTACTACTATTTTTAACACAAAAGGTATGCTGCGGACGTTAGTAAAATATTTAAAATATTTAATACGGGTACTATAAAATGTACAGGTTTTCTTTATTTCCGTCGTCTTAAACCCTGAATAGCATTACACGTATTTATCACAATCTGGCTAACATATGTTGGTCGTCAAAACCTGGTCACGTCACTGAGAAAACCTGCCCTACTCCAGCTCGTGGGTTTTTATAATCGCCTAGAATCACGTGACGGGAATAATGAGAGCACTACCATCGCAACAAACCACCTCCAACGTATGACCTTTGCCTTCACGATCTTATTGGTAGAGACCTGCTAATTTCGCGTTATTTGATGACAGGCTAGAATCCATTGGCCTATACTCATCCGAACACACTCAGTGAGGTTTTTGGTTCTGGTCCTTCGTACTTCTGTGTGCCCGCATTACAGAATATTACGAATTTTACAGTTGAGCTTTAATATAATTGGCTAAAAAGTCCAGCAGGTTTGCCACACAAGCCACCATCCAACAGCAGAATTTAGATATGCGCACAGTCACTTATAGAATGCTGTCAGGTAATACCGCTAAATTTGCAGATCCCTACTTATTAGCTGATATTACTCTCCATGGCAAAACCTGGAGCCTGTCCTAGACAAAGAACGCAAGACCAATGTTGACGGTCTATCTTTGTGTGTTCCCAAATTGAATGGCGCCATATTGCAGCCCGTAACCGGCAATACCCTATACGAAAGTTTAAAAATCGTTACCCCCACCCCTGCTATAAGTACACAGCTCCATATCTTCGGTTGCAATATGTCAGCGTTCAATTTGGTCATTTAACAAAAGATCAGTGTAACAGACTGGTTCTTTTATAACGTCTTTGGTCCTAGAAGAGGCGCGCTCACCTTTCATGTCGGCCTTGACAAGCGCGATGACGTCATTGTGTCGCAGAGGAGAACTCCGACCGCGACCCACTTCCTTGCCGTTGACGAAGGTGCCGTTCATGCTGCAGTCGGTGAGCGTGACGCGGCCGTTGTCATTGCGTCGCAACGAGAAGTGCTTGCGGCTGATGTTGGCCGTCTTCTCGGGCAGCAGCAGGTCGCAGCCCTCTCGCCCCACCGTCAGCTCGTCCTCACGTAGCTCTGCAAACACAAGTGTGCCGTGGCAGCAGGAGGTGTAGACTGTTCACCCTGTAGTGACCACTTCTGAAGAGAACTGATTTTGTGATTTTAATCAGCGCTTAACAATGAGGTCTTCAACATTGGTGAGGCATGAAGCTGCAACGAATGAGGAGACGGGGGAAATGGGAGTACAACAAGAAAATCTGGATGTCCCAACCAGGAACCGAACCCGGGTCGACGTCGTTGGAGGCAAGTTGCTCGACTATAGCATCATCGTAGCCCAGTCTTAAATTTAGGAGAGGTGTCAGAATGAGAGTCAACGTTTTCCCGGTATTTCTACCGGCACATTCGCTTGCAGAACCTGCCCTCCTGTATCTGTTGCCGAACACTTACCAGGAGTAACAGATATTATCAACTGGGAGATGTACCAAGCCTCGCCACTCAGCTCCAATAACAGTGTGGACTCACCAGACTGTTAGCCGTTTATTGTCACAAATCCGACATGAGCAGTTGAATGTGCCTGACAGCAAGAAACACCAATCGCGGATGGTTGAAGTCAAAAGTCCAAAATGGACTAGCCATCTTGACGAGGCCGCTGCATATTTATCGTCTACGAAAATGCATCACAGCGAGTTCTACTAGGCAGACCAGACCAGCGCTTCTTCTTAGGGGACCAAGGCGTTGGCACACTGCGCACTCTCAAGAGTACTAGGAGTCACAGGAATGCCCAACAACTGACTGGGCAGCCTTCAAGCTAATTCCAGGAACACCTACAAAATGTCATACATCAGAGTTTACACCGGCAAAAAACACAACTCTCCAGGGCTCCAGAACCTCTTCTGTGAAACTGCCATCCCGTGGTATCAGTCCCGCAGCAGGCCCTAGTGTAAACATACAATCTGCTCGTTGGTACACAGCCGGCTAAGGAATCTGATAGACCTACGGAAGACTGAACAGAATCCCATCGACCGAAATCCCTAGTTTAACAGAGGGGCACGTTAGCCCCGTCTTTGTTCACACTCTGTTAGGCGCTTCGCGAGTAGGCTCAGCATTTTAGCCCTTACCAACGAGGAGTTGGAGATGGACTTGACTGGGAGAGGCTATATGATCGCGTCACCACCCCATTTCAGGAATATGATATTGGACAGAATAGAACCCCAGTAGGACTACAGAATAAGACGATTATGTGTCAACCACATTACACACTAACCAGGGTTTTCAACCCAGCCAGGCGTGCAGCAACGTTCTAACAGAAGTGACTGACCAATTACCATATCTGTGCTAAGAAAGCGTCAAACACCCTGGACATGTAAACTCAACTCTTACACTCAATCGTAACCATAACTTAGCCTCGCTGTTCTGCACCATTCAGGGCCAGTAAATGAACGAAAAAATGGTAGAACTGTATGTAAGCCTATGATTCTTACAATGTTACATTCCAGCTAATCGCACTTCACCTGATCTGCACCTTGTCTCTCACCGGGTGGCCGAAGTTGGAAAAAGGAGAGGGAGAAGTGCGGCTCTCATGCGCCCATATCGACCCGCATAATGACCTGACAGAATTTTGGGAAAACGAGCTACGTTGCCGAAACAACCTGAATAACTTTGTCATGGCTGTTCACCGCAGGGCTAGTACAATCCAGAAGGGACCGCCCTGTCTATAAATACGATTAAAGTGAGCAGATTTTGATTAGCGCTTAACAGGCCTGGATGTTTTCAGAGCTGGTGGTGAGCGAAAGGAAATGATTACGGAACGGAACTGTTAAGTGACAAGGGGAAACAGGAGATACCATAGAAAACTCTCCGATCATCGGTATCATCCGAGACGATTCCCACGAAAGAAAACCAGGATCGGTCCTGCCGTGAATTGAACCGGATTACCACAATGGATTAATACGAAACGAATGCCTTAGACTAAGTGGGCACTTTTTGTGAGGTCATCGATGTCGGCGTGAGAGCAGGAGTTTGCATGCGACGATCGATGAAGCAATAAATTCTATTAGAATTTATTGGATTGTGGACATACGCCACTGCTCATGTTTTGCTGATCAAACTTGTGTTGAATGACGAAGTGCAAAAAAAAAACACAGAAAAGGACATAAAACATAAAACAAACAGGAAAGGGCTATCCCAGAGGAATTATATATACATACATATATATATATATATATATATATATATTAGACAGCGAGAATTCTAAAGGTTCAATAAAGAAACACGGCACCTTGACACAAGACATGCACTGGGTGTAAAAATAAAAAAATAAAAAAATCTGACAGAATTCCTCTGGGATTGCGTTTTTCTGTTTGTTTTGCGTTTTATGCCCTTTTCTGTGTTTTTTTTTTTTTGCACTTTGTCATTCAACACAAGTTTGATCAGCAAAATTGAAAAATGGTGTATGTCCACAATCCAATAAATTCTAATTGTAAACTCCCATTGCAGAAAACTTTTAAAAATCTCAATCAATTCTATAATGAGCGACTGGGTTCGACTGCGGTGATCATCAGAAGACATCCCTGTGCTGTGTCAACAATCCCCGAGTGCAGTGCGGCCTCCAAAATGTTAGAGAATAAAATATGAGTCTCCTAAAGGGTAGATACGGATGCTGATTTATTACCGAAAGGAGATAAACATGTATTACAGTTTAAACATACAGTATTCGACTTTTTTAAGTATATATATTATTATTGAGAATTATAAAATGTGGATACTGAATTTTCTTACAAATACTTTTTTTAATATATTTTCTGTAACAGAGTGTACATAGTCCTATGCAGGATGTCCCTGAACTACCAGTACAAATGGTGAGATTGTGATTCCTTATAAAAATGAGGTATGGGTACATAAAGCAAATTTCGCTTAGTGCTTTCTAAGGGAGACATTAACCCTTGAAAATCGATTTTAAAATTGTTTTTGGCAAAATACCACATCGAGATAAAATACAATTCTGCGCACAATGATTAGTGTTATCGAGATCTTTAACCCGTGAAGAAACCACGCTTTAAAATTCTCCCATTCACGAAAATAACAGGGGTGGCCACCCTCTTATTGACCACAACTTTTGTGCCGTTGGGTTTTGTGAACATATTATGTTGCTTTTCTGAACAGTACATCCTAAGTAACAAAAAAGGTCCACTTGTTGCATGCCACTAGAACGCGCCGTTTATGAGAGAAAAAATCATACAAATAGTCAGTGGCTGCAATACACTGCACGTAAGGTGAGCGATGCACCCTTCACTAAGCGATTATAGCATCGTAGACACCCGAACTTCGGTTGCTTGTTACATAAATTCACACCTGAAATACTCCAGAGATGAAGATATGTGCTGGGCATAGGTGTGTATGGAGCTGTAGTATTTAAGTTTTATTTGTTGAGGTTTCCTTGACTTAAATTTGAGACACGCTTTTAAAGAACTGAAGCAGAAGGTGCATTTTTCTGATTACAAAATGCATTTAAAAGCAATCTGTGCGTACTCCATTACGAGTGTAGCAGTTGTTGCCTACATGCATTGTATTGTTGCCACAGTGCATTTTATTGTAAATAGTGAATATTTTTTGTAGTGTATCTGAACGTTTCGTTGACATCCAAGTTCATTAGAGGTATTATATAACTGGAAAGGAATCGGCCATGGTCTTTGTTAAGGAACCATTCCAGCATTCGCGTGGGTATTTTTATTGTTTTTAAATAAGTAATACACACACAAAACAACACACACAACCTTCATGGAACACTTTAATGATAAACTGTTTTTGATAACGCAAAAAGATTTGTTAGGGTGCACTTGGTTACCTGCCAGGTATGCAACCCGCGTTGCAAGGCTGGTCGTACGAGACAGATGCGCGCGCATCGTTCAAGCACCACTAGCATGTGTGTCAGGGTGGCATTGCACTGTTGGTACGCAACATGGAGAGACAGTGCACGTATGCAGAAATGGCAGATATGCATATCATGTATGGTGCTGCTAGAGGTAACGCAAGAGGAGCAAAACGTCTGTACGCGCAGACATTTCCAAACAGACGCTGTCCAGGACATCACTTGTTCTCGTCTGTGGACAGACAGTTACGCGAAACTGGAACATTTACAGCGAGCAGGTATGGCACCGGCGTAAGACGCAATATGAGAACAGCCATGCCTGAGGAGGAAGTGTTGCAATGCGTCGCCGATTCGCCATCAAGTAGCACACGTGGAATCGCTCGCACAATGCATTCGAGCCACCAAAGTGTGTGGAGGGTTCTGCACGAACAACAGCTACACCCGCTTCATCGCGAAAAGGTGAAAAGATTACAACCAGCTGACTTTCAGCCGCGAGTCGATTTCACACGCTGATTTTTGCACCATTGCGCTGACGAACCTACCTTTCCTCACTACATTCTCTGGACCGACGAGGCTTCTTTTACGCGTGATGCCATTCTCAACAGTTAAAACAGTCACGTATTGAGCGACGTCAACTCACGCGCAATGGTTGAACACCTCCACCAAGTGACATTTGCCGTAAACGTTTGGGCCGGGATTGTCGGCCACAACCTTATTGGACCATACTTTTTGCTGGCACGTTTGACTGGCCGCCTTTGTCGACAGTTTTTAGAGAACATACTGTTAGTTCTGTTGGAGGATGTGGTACCAACACGATGGAGCCACTGCACACTTCAGTTTGGAAGCTCGTGACCATCTTACCGCCACATTTGGTGAGCGAGAGATAGGCAGAGGCGGACCTGTGAGATGGCCACCACGCTTCCCAGACCTGACACCATGTGATTTCCCTCTGTGGGATCAACTCAAGACATTGGTATACGAGGCCTCCATCAACACGGTAGAGGAACTTCGCACCCTGTTACTGATGCTTGTACTACCATTCGCAATACACAACACATGTTTGATCGCATAAGACACTCGATTGTGCGTCGCTGTCAGTTGTGTATCGAAGTAGGTGGTCGCCACTTTGAACAGTTACTGTAAATTACTACACACATGAATAATTTGCAAAGCCTGTTCTCACCCAGTTACCATCTATGGTTTTCCCTTTTGGATTACAATTAGCCGAAGAGCTGTTATGAGCATACTACTGACCTGTAACCTAACTTGAATTCACACACAAATAATCCTTAGTCGTACGAACAGCTTTGCAACGTGGGTTGATTACATAGCAGACAACCAAGTGACCCTCAAAAATCTTTTTATGTTCTCAAAAACAGATTATCATTAAAGGGTTCCATGAAGGTTATGTGTATTGTTTTGTGCACGTGTAATTACTTATTTGAAAACAATAAAAATACCCAAGCTAATGCAGGAATGGATCCTCAACTAAGACAATGGCCGATTCCTTTCCAGTTTCCTAGTATCTCTTATTAATTTCGTTGGCAACGAAAAGCTAATAAGAGGGTGGCCACCCCTGTTATTTTCACGAAGGGGAGAGTTTTAAAGTGTGGTTTCTTCACGGGTTAAAGATCTCGATAACACTAATCATTGTGGGCAGAATTGTAATTTATCTCCACATGGTTTCCGATATTTTGCCAAAAAAACTATTTGAAAAATCGATTTTCCAGGGTTAATATCTCCCTTAAAAATAGCGCTAGGCGAAAGTTGCTTTATGTAATAAAATTGTACCTCTATTTTATAAGGAATCACAATCTCACCATTTGTACCTGTAGTTCAGGAACATCCTGTAGTTCAGGAACACCCTGTAGAACTTTTATCAGTGACCAAATTATTTTATTTGTAGGCAACATAGTTCAAAGGCTAACATTCGTTTTTTTTTTAATCCGGTAATTTTTTCAGATACGGCAGTCTGAAAAAGTCATTTTTGGCCATTTTAAGGTGCCTGAAATAGATGTTTCTATTAATCGTGCCAAATTTTTAAAACTATTGTGACATAGTTTGAAGCATGTGTTCTTTTCGTAAATGTACAAATATAATGCGTATTAAATAGTTTCGTCATAAAAAGAATAGTCGTAACTCGCTGCAACGTATTTGAAGTGCAATTGGGAAGTGCTTTAAGGAGCGTCCCTACATAAATTAAACCTGAGCAAACTGCCGACAGACATTCACTTTGAGTGACTTCTGAGTATATTCTCGTTGGAGTTACAAGTTCTCTCATTAAAGCCTTTGTTTTCATGTAGACATGCGAAAAGGAGAAATACGCCACCTTTAATCACCACCCAAATGAAGTGAGGGGTAAATACTCAGTATCTTATATGATTGGATATGGAGCATACGGCCAAGTCAGCCTTGTGTTCGACAAGGTAACTGCCATTACAGTTACTTTTGTTATGTACTTAAGGGTTCGGAGAATTCGTGCGAATTCGTGCTGCGCCTCTGATGTGACTTCTTGGTTTGTTACTATGATGAAGAAGGTAACACATTCAGGGTCTTCACTTTATTGATGAAATGTTTACGTATAACCTATTTTCCGCTTAAGAACAGCCAAAAGTAGCTATATTGTCTCTCATAAAGTACTTATTTATTTAAACATTGACGCTGTTTTACTGTCAGTATTATTTTGCTAAACCATGGATTGTAAAATCATCATTCTTTTCGTGTTTACTCTTGTAATAACCTGCATAATGTTATCCCAATGGTTCAGAAATATTTTGTATGTTACACATTTCCCATAGCGCTCCAAGAGTTAGAATGTTAAAATGTTTCAGATTCCTCATACATATTCTAAAGGCAGCAATGCCATTATTCGTATGAATTCAGAAAATATGATACCAGTTCCATGTGAAACAGAGCATGTTCCTGAGAGAAACGATGTACCTTCTTCTCTATACTTATATAAGAATATACGTACTTCTTTAAAATGTTCACAAGTGTACGGCACATGTCTGGTAATGTGCAATTGTTCAGCTCCCAAAGTATTACAGAATGCACTCGTCATTAAAACCAACGTTATTCGGACAGAAAGCGTTTTGTTACATTAATTTATTGCAATTTTTAATGTAGCGTTATACTATTGTCAAGGAAATAAAATGAGTAAAAATTAATGAATCGATTAATGTCCTGCCAACAATTAATAAGGAAAATAAATAATACTGTTCAATTAACTAATATTAATCAACTTAATGGAATCAGTAAATCTATACGCGAGTCGAAAAAAACACAAGCAGTAACAAAAAACACAAAATTTAATTTTTATTTTAAACCATTACCAGTTTAGGCACTCCCGAAATTTTTATATTTATTCAAGTGTCATTAATATGTGCGATGTAACGTGCTTTGCGAACAGTTTTTATTTAGTAATCTTTCCTCTCACGTTAGTTTCTATCAAGCATGCCAATTTGGTTCTCGATAGGCAAAATAGGTCCCAAGATACTGAACGTAGGCTTAATACTGAAAATTAACTTATACTGCATTTTTTAATACGTAAAATAAGTAGCTTATGTAAATAAGAAAGTTACTAAAGCATTATACTGTTGTTGTTTTGTGTGCATGTGTTTTCCTCTTTTAAACATTGATCGAATCACGAACTATTTTTAATTTATCATCTTTTGTTCGCGAGTATCAATAAAAAAAACGTTTCAGACCATTTACCTCCACTTATAGAATGTTAACTGTAACGCATATGTCAATAACATGCACTGTTAAGGGGGAGTGTTAGACAATTGTGTTGTATTTTCCGTTTTTTAGCCATAACATTTATTAAAATTGTATCACCAAAATTTTGTCTTCGACAAAGTAGAGGACATATTCTTGGTAATCTGCTTGAAGTAAATAATTTGTCATGCAGAATCATTGCAAGAGAGTTATGTTAACATTCAAAAATTTTCTTGCGATTATTCTGCATGACAAATTAATGAAATATTACATTATTATTTATGTTGAGCAGTTTACTAAGGATAAATCCCATGCTTTGTCAAAGAGAAAATTCTGATAATACAATTTTAATAAATGTTATGGCTCAAAAAGTAAAAATGCAATCAAATTGTCTAACACTCCTCTTTAAAAGTGTTGTTAGAGATAGGTTACATCACAAGGTGAACTTGCGAAAATACGCTAGCTGTTCGGTAATGTTCTCTTTGGCGTATTTGTTACAAATGTGCTGCTCGAGCTCCGTAGTGTCCGTTCAAGGCTTTGTTAACTGATGTGATCAGGCCCGATGCGGTCACATTATCGATCTAGCTGTGAGCGGCAGGGCAGTCGACAGCACATGTAATAATTATTCTTACCTCCATACTAATAACACATTTGCAATTCTATCGTAGAAAATCAATGAAGATATAATTTTGTAGGATTTTATAAGTATCTGAACTATTACAGCTTTAACATCAATCATTATTAAATTATATTTTTAAAAAAAGACACATTTGGAATTCAAAGAGTCGGAAAAGTAAACTTTCGTTATTCATTTCTCGAGTTAGAAGTATCGATTGACTGGTCTACAAGATGTTTCCATGTTCGTAGACTCTATTTTCCTTAGTAATTTGAAGTATTTGAAGTGTAACAAAACAAAATCAAGAGTAACGGAGGAATATTAAGACAAAGGGAATTTGAGGACTATTCTCCGTTCACTCTTATCTGAGTTGTAGAGTAAACAAAGCAAATTATTAACAAACAAACATGTTCATTGGCTGCCGACTGCCGTGCACTGTGAGCTTGAATAAGAAATACATCTTTGTTATCTGAGTGTATATATCAATATACCATTCCATCACCTAATACGAAAGTTTTATTAAGAAATATATAATATTAACAGACGCTGCAAACACAATCTACGACGCTATATGTTTATTACTATAATTATGGTTAGCTGACGAAACGTCCATACAGTTGATTCACGAGTTATTTAACGACTGACGTACTGTTAAACGTACGAGTTTCTTGGTACACTCGTCAGTATTTTAGAGATGTACGATACTCTGAAAATACCAAAATTTTCGTTCAGTAATAATTACCACTGTAAAAATAAGTCGGAAATATCACAGACAAATATAATATTTTATTTTTTCAAAGTATATTTGAACATTAACGCGTCAATGTTGTGGCTACTGTGAATGTTTTTTTTCCGTATATCCATTTTCCGTTCCAGTTCGTCCGCACCAAAATTTCTTGATCCATTTCGTTCCGTCCTTGCGCCGGTAATGTTTACATGATCCATATATACTTGCGGATTAGAGGTTATGTGACGTTGGACGTGAACATGGAGGTATTAGTCTATGGAGTGGAAGCCTTTGAGCAAATTTGAAGCCGGCCAACAGACGACGTTTAAAGACAAGGATAGAGCTAGTGGTGGCAAAAACATGTAAACATAGGATTGAACTGAATGAAAATGTTTTAGTTTTTTGTTATCTACACATTATGGTGAAAGTTTGTGCAGCTCTTGACCTTACAAACAGATTCGATCGTTGCGGAGGATTATCTTTGTACAGGTAAGAAACTTTTATTTAAATTCATAACGTTTATAAAGTACATACACACAGCGAGAGCTAATTCGGGTTTTTTATATTTCTGAAGCAAT
>PNEQ01079556.1:9883-22736 GCA_003012365.1 Medauroidea extradentata | reverse complement strand
AACAGTGAAAATGTGTTGCATGGTTTTCGGAACGTGGACATAGACAAACTGTGGTGATATTCATAAGACACGAATAAAAATCTCACATAACGAATGTGTGACGTGATATCGACAGATTGTTAGGTGATTTACCAAGTGTGATTTTTCCAAAACGAAATATAAAATAATCCAAAAGGAATTTATAGTAATTTTAATCACTCGTTTCGCTGAAGACTTTTTTTTCTGAATAGAGTACCAGGTTTTCGTTAACGTAAGTACCAGAATATTTGTATACGATCGTTAATCATGCAGCTTGATAATTCCAATCGGATTTTGAAATATTCTGTAATTGCACATTAAATCAATATTTTTTTCCAGTTTTTTATGTAATTTTGTTTTAGTATGTCGATAACACGTACGAAAATGTAATGTAATATTATTGTAATAAATAGCGCGTGTTGTTTTCTATGACACCAGCTAAGGAGAAAACTTTCAAAACCAGACACGTCCAACTTACCTAGCTGTAAAAAAAGTGAATAAACATTATATTTTATAGCACTAACTGAGAATAAACACACTCATTTCAATAAAACATGTGGTTTTTTATGGAGTCTGAGTTCATACTCGTATGTAACACATCTTATTTATTTAGAAAGGGCATTTTACTAATTTTCTGGATTTTGGACGTGTCTGGTTTTGAATGTTTGCTCCTTGGTACACAGTTTTGTCGGTTAGAAATAGTACGTCGGCGCGCTGCACAAATTGAGCCAATTAGAAGCTAGCGAAGTGCATTGATATGAGGTTATTACTTCAAAACTCAGGTAAGAGTGAACGGAGCGGTTTTTCACTTAGGGCGCCAAATTACCTCGCACCGACCCTGCTGCTAAGTTGAGTAAAAGTTGATTCGCCTGTTCATGTCCATGCGGTGAGGGTCTTCGTGTTCTAAAACCTCGACTTTCCTCGTACATTTTGATACGACGGTAATAATTATGACAAGAGATGGTTGTGTCTGGGTGAATGAGTGATAAATACCATATCAAGAGATATCGATTTTTTATCGGGATTTGTTAGAGATAAATGACTTGGGTGCATTCCTGGGTTCTGGACGTCTTCGAAGTTATTATACGTTACCAGAAGAATTGTGAGGTCTTTCAGTCAAGCGACGGCCTTTTAACAGGAGTGTAGTCACGGGGGTGTAAGAAGTTACAACACCAACTTTTTTATGCCACGAATAAACAGTTAAAATTCAGCGTTTAAATAAGAAAACTTCTTATCCCAGAGCCTTGGCTGAATGGAGTGTGGCCACATGGTTTGTAGCAACTCGGAATCGTAAGTTGCATCGTGGAGTAGTTGGGTTGCTAAAAATATTTGTGAGAGTCGTAGTTCCCACCCCCCCTCCCTCCTCTATCATTATCAGTAGAGTAGTTCCCCTTCCCGAGCAGGAGAGAGGACTGTAGAAACAATCCCACATTTCACTCTACGTTGTATGTATTGTGCTACAAGCATGGTAACGTACACCAACGCATAAATGACAGACATGGTTCTGCTTTACGTTGAAGTGAAAGGTAATATACGAGCTCCTGCACAATTGTATCACGAGAAATTACCAGTGCAGAGGCAAGCTCATCACAAGACCTTCACAACTGTCAACTGCTATGTGCCTGCGAAAGGTGCAGACATCGTCACCAATGATTTCGTCTCCTCGACGTGCTTTTTCGCAGTGGTTCCTGCGTCAGTGCACAGAATATTCATACCTTACGACCATCGTATTGTTTGCTGAAGAAGCGACATTTATGTGAGGTGGTTATTTTAACCACCTCGAAGTCACTCATGCAACTGCCGTAATAGCGGATCAGTGACGATTTTCTGTGTTCTGGGCTGGTATTGTCGGTGATAATCTCACTAGGTCCTACTTTATGATGCGCCGATTGAATGGATACATGTACTGCCAATTCCTGAATTCACATTGCCAGAGTTTCCTCGAGCATGTGCCGCCTGAGGTTCAGCAACACTTGTTTCAACACGACGGCGCCCCTCCACATTACACATGAGCTATACTTTTTCATGTCAACATGGCATTTCCAGCACAGTGGATTGGAAGATGTGTGCCTCTTGCGTACCCAGCACGTCCTCCAGACCTTAATCCACTCGACTTTTTACTGTGGGGGCTCCTCAGACCTCTGGTGTACGACACACCCATAGAGTTAGCTAGGGTAATGGCTGCTTGTGACAAAATCTCAGATACACCAGGTGTTTTCAAAAGATTACGCCAGTCATTGATACGCTGACTTATCACTGTTGCAATGAAACAGGAGGCCGCCAAATTGAACACTATTTGTGGAGTTTCTTACGATGGTGCGTGACATGGGTTGTGCACAGACTTCAATTTGTTTTATTTTATTTCTCGTTAAAGTGAGGCAATCCCACCTAAGTTGTTATCTACGCAACACACTTATGTTTTACTACACAGAGTTGCAGGGCGCATTCCACTACGCCGTAGCACGTAGTAAACCATACCTGGTTGCATACTTGGTAGGCAATCGCACTTCTCTGTGAAATAAAACTTTTAATGATTACTCTTCGTGGTAGCAGAACACTTTTTTTTTTTTTTAAGAAACCCTTCGATGTGTTTCTAATGTGTGCGTTTACGAATAGAACAAACACTTCAAACGATTTCGGAATGATAGTTTCAAAATATCACGTTAATTATCGTTTCAAAATGGCTAAAACGGCTTTTTCAATCTATTATATCTAAACAACTACTTACATGATTCGTCTGAAACTACGATAGAAATGTGTATTGGACTTTACTTAAAACTTTACACCACTGAAAGTGTCGGTCAGGCAAGTGTTCTACGATACCACTGCGTACCGCTTCAATGTCTTGCGGTAGAGGCGATAACACGCCAGATTAGCCTGTCAACATCGCCCTTGGCATCGAGTCTCACTCACACAAAACACGGCCTCCAGGCGCGGTTCGCCTCAGTTTCCAACGTCTTTTTTTTTATTTTTATATTTGTACGAGATATTTATTTTCTTATTTTAAACATAAATTGTGACTAAATCTTCCTCTTAGGAAATTTGTGTATCTCTCATAGTTTTTGCGTAATGAGTCGTAAACGTCCAAATTTGCACTTTACGGTTTTATGTATACCACTAAAACCACCTGACACACCAAACTGAAAAAATTCACAGTGTATAACAATGTTGTAGGCTATGATTTGACACATGTAAAAACAAAAAAAAAAAATAATAATAATAATAATAATTTTTGTATTTAATAAAAATACTATTTTGAAATGAGAATTTAAAAATTTCAACAATTTTTTTTAATGCAAGTTTTTATATGTGTCAAATCACAGCCTACAACATTGTTATATGCTGTGAACTTTTTCGGTTTGGTATGTCAGTTGGTTTTAGTGGCGTACATAAAATCGTAAAGTGCAAATTTTGACGTTTACGACTCATTACGCAAAAACTATGAGAGATACACAAATTTCCTAAGAGGAAGATTTAATCACGATTAACGTCTTAAGTAAGAAAAAAAATATCTGGTACAAATATAAAAATAAAAAAAGACGTTGAAAACTGAGGTGAATCGCGCCCTTAAAGGACGCAAGTTTTCGCATCAGACATTTCTTTATCAAATTTTGCCGTCATTTCATTATGTTTGGTAACATATAGGAAACGTTTACTGTCACATGCGTTTTTTCTCCCCTAAAATAGGGGTGGCACCACCACCTTTCAAAGTGACTGAGGTGAGTTAAATGCACAAACCCCTTAAGTTATTATTGAAACCAGAAATTTGTTTTGGTCAAGCAAGCGGTTTCCTAAATACCACAATAACTGGTTATGTTTTCTCACACTTTAGAAGCGTCTACAGCTATTCCTACTTGACATGAACCATGAGTTCCGCACATCAAACTTTGTTTTAAACTAAGGAATAACCTATTAAAGTTCGTCGCCGTGTTTTAGACACACGTAAACATACATATGTTCGTATACACATGCGTAAATATATACACTTACGTCGTTACGTTCAAGTGTATGTGCATAGGCATAAATAGTACGCATACGTCAACATTAACACACATGCACTACATAATCACGTATACGTTCATACATACGGACATACGATCAAATAAACTTTCGTCACATACGTAATGCATAATTACACTATCAACTAGGCCAACTTCAGAAATTTTTACTGACAGACAACGGACAATATATTTTCAAATATAATTTTGCGGCGAATAAAACACATTTTGAACCAAAAGTGATAACTTATATAAAATCTGCGCCAGTCCTTGTACATTTTTATCAACGAAAAGTTTAAACACGTGGATGATTTTCGCTTTAGGCGTTCGCAAGAAAGTGGAGTACGATAATCACTTATTATAACTCAATTGCCGTCTTATATTTAATACTACGGCGTGCGAAGCAACACTTGCATGAAACTAAAGTTAAAGTCATCACCTAGCTGAGACGTAATTGAACATTACCTGCCGACGGAAAGTTCCTATTGTAGGCGTACAAATATCCCCAGACATCCTTGCTCCTGGAGGCCATGACCAGCTAGGAGCGTCACCTGAGCACACCTGCCAGCGAGGCGATCTGACTGAGCCAACATCTTATCAGCCAGATAACGGCCTCTTTATGTCCCAGCAGTTCGCGCTAAGCGTCGGGCACACACGCAACTGTGTTAAGACGGATACTACGTCTTCATTCATGACTCAACGTCACGTGTGCCGGTTATTTCAGGGCGAGTGTTACTTCCGGGAATTTGTTTAAACCGAATTTTTTCTCTCTTCTCGAGAATAGATAAATACATATTCGACAGCTTACGGAAGATTAGCTTACCATTAAATTGAACCCAAAATGTATATTGCATTACGATATTAACACAATAAGAATCGGAAAGTCTGTTACGTTGTTATTTTATTATTATTATTAATATTATTATTATTGCCATGTGGCGTTTTGTTGCGACACAGTACACAGTAACACTATGCAAAATTCTACCCTAAATGTGGTTCATCCCTAATATGATGTACGTTAAAAGTTTGCAATATGAATGTATAGGTAGTAAATGAATAAAGGTTTTTGATGGCGCTAATATTCTAAAGCGAAATATCAAATCAGTATATAAACAACACTCATAGAAGCATTTTACTTTTGTGACTGACATTAGCAGGCACATAACGGAAAGAGGGCGGATTATGAGTTTGAATCTGGTCTCCCTTCACGGCTACATCCTCACCCCCTCCCCCACCTTTCCCAAGTTATTTGAATTTTTTTAAGGAAATAAAAGATTGTGCATTGCGTTTTACATAAACCAAATGTATAAAGTGTAATCAAATGTTTGAATGCACAATTGTTAACGAATAGTAAAGAACGGCATATAAAAACGCAGCTTATGTAAACAATGTAAGGACAACTTCCTCCTGCATGTTGAAAGTGGTTACTTTTCTAACATTTTCTTGCTCGTACCTTCACAGGGTGGCTACAGGCAGGGAAAACAGGGAAAACCTGGAAATGTGAGGGAAATTTAGTGTGTCAGGGAAAACAGTGAAATATCAGGGGATTCAGGCATTGTGCAGGGAATTTTGTTGAAAACATAAATTGTCGGTTTGTCATTTTAAACAGTAATTTGATTCATTCATCTACATAAAAAATTATAATATTCCGGTTAATATAAAGTTCATAGTGTACCGACTGCCTTTTCATTTTATTGTCTTAATTTAAATATTACGATTTTTCGTTGATTACACTGGGAAAATAACATACAAAGTAAAAATTTCAAAGTGATACGTATTATGATGAATGATTGTTCGAAATAAACTTGATTCTTCGTCTGATGAGTTGAAATGATTCTTCTAAATATATATTCTGTACATCAAATTACTACTGTAGTGGTAGTATGCAGATATAGTAGTTTTTATCAGGCTTATATTATTTGTGAGATTAGGTGCAACTGTGTGAACTTTGTTTTAAAATTTGACTTGTTTTGTGAAAGTGGTATTTGTTAACACAAGTACAGCACAGAATTCTGTACCTGTGATGAGTTATTTGATGTCATCACAAGCAATCATTTGGTGAGTAATGTGATTTAATTTAAGGCATATTAAAATCAGATTTAATTTACATTTGGTTGTGATTTCTGGTCAAATATTTTTCGAAAAAAAAAAAAAAAAAATTAATTTTTTACAGTAAAATATTTCAGTTATACAAATGTCAGGGAATTTTTTGGTAGCCACCCTGCTTCAATGTCGCTGCAAGTCCATAAAGTTTACAACTAACCTTAAGAAAACTGAGACTTTTTTTGTGAAACTGTATTGATTAGACACAATAAAAAATCTGTTCATCGCAATTTAGAAGTAAAAACATAAGATTTTTTAACTCGCCGAAATCAGGGGCGTCATTTGGGGCTACAGGGGGGGGGGGAATTTTATGTGTATAAATATATTTTTTTGTATTTTTAAATGTAAATAATGCTAACTTAAGGACATAAAACTGAAGTTGTATTATTATAGTATCTAATTTATACATGCTTAATTAATAAAAAAGATGCAACAAGGTCACTGTCACCAGAAAACAAAATCTTGCCCCCCCCCCCCCAGAAAAACCTGAAATGACGCCGCTGGCCGAAATGCAAACTGTTACCCAAATAAACCTGGCATCTACTACAACAAAAATGTATCAGAGGTATATCAGGCTTGGTAGAAGGTATCTTTAAAAAAAAAAAAAACTACAGTGGATGATGTCAGGAAATCAAACGCCCAAACTTCGAGAGGTAATTACTCGTGAAAAAGCAAGTATACATAGCATGGGCCACCTGCTACTCTAGTGAAGATTAAGAGATGTACGAGTCCTCGAAAACCGAGTTTAAAAGTAGTATTTTGACAAAAATATCGAAAAAAAAAAAATCCCTCAGTTACGATTCTGTGGGCAATGTCAACTGTTATTGGGATATTTAACCTTTCAGCGCAATCATCATTTAAACCTTTTCCTTTCATGAAAATGATAGGTGGTGGCCGCAAGCTTATTAGGGCCTACACAAAATTATTTTGCCGCATTTTGTTGTTATTATGTCTATCGAAGTAGTTCATTGTAAGGAACAAATATGGTTCTCTTACATAAAATGCGCTGTTTCGCCAGCAAAATGCACACTATTGTTGCTGTGACAATAGCAAAATACCAGGCATGTACGTAAAAATGCTACTTCCAACAAGGAATTGGTTTGTATGCGCCGTGCTCTTAGGAATGTATGGCATTCTGCAACACATTTGTATAAAAGTATGCTTCAAAATCCAGCCAAACAAACCTCGTAAACAACTTAGGGGCTACTCAGAAAATCTGGCTACAAATTTGGTTTGCACGATTTTACCAAAAACCATTTTTTTTTTTTTCGAAAATAAATATCTAAGAATTTTGTAAAAACATAACGTTCCTTTAGTATATTCTGAAAGAAATACAATGCATTTTGAATGTTTTTTTCCTCACTCAAGCACGGAAACGAAGTGTTATTACAAGACTATTCTTCGACGAAGACGATTTTAACGAACGTTTGCCGTCAAATAACAGATATCTAAAACAAGAAGCAATTGTCGCAGCAACAACAAAATGAGGGTGACCGTGACCAAACATATTATATTCATGAAAGAGAAAGGTTAAATGGGTTATTTCTATACAGGTTGAAGAGCTCAATAAAGTAACTAAAACTATAAGTAATAAGCCTTTGTTGGTATTATGTCGAGATACCAGTTTTAGGTCCGTTTTTTAAAGGGGCCAAACCTCCCATAGAGACACAGCCTAACACGCGATTCAAATGCACTACAGTATATCGGTAAATACTTTTTTTTTGCGAACCTATTGAATCCCATATATGACAATTGACCCAATGTACGAAAAGAAAACTTACTTCTAACAACGACGGATCGTCATTGTTAAACACACTATGCTCATTAAAAATACTGTTTCCAAGCCCTCCAACACAAGGGCGCAGACAGGGGGGGGGGTGGGATTTCCGAGTTCACCTCCCCCCTCCCCGAAATATGAAGGACAAAAAAAAATTAAAACCATGCAATTTAGAATTTTTCTATAAATTTCGTATGTGTGCATTACGTTTTCGCTAGATTAATATTAATACTAGTAAATCTGTTAGGGAGTATTCAGAGCAACCATTAGTAATATTCTTCACTCAAACATTTTTCATCTGAAGAAAAAAATTAAATATTACTACCACTGGTATATTCAATTTTTCGATACTAAAACTGCTTAAATAGCACCATTTTGCACCTTAAAACCCAATTTTTTATTCCGGGGAGGACCCCAGGACTTCGCGCTTTGACTGTGGGAATCGGTGTTCCCTTATAAACTTCCCCATTTGAAAACCCCCCCACCCCCCCTCCGTCAAACACAAATCCTGGCTACGCCGCTGCTCCAACACAGCTAAAAACAGCCCTGTCCTACTGCCGCATTTCAAAATGTACTAACCTGATGTATGTGAAACTCAGATAGACATGTGCGCTGACTTCGCTTCAGACTTTCCACCACTAACATTATACAGAATGGGTCGGGAGGAAAGGTACATGCTTTGAGGGGTGATAGTACTGGTGATTCTGAACAAAATGTTTCTAATAACATATGTCCTTTTCTTAACCGTTTCAGAGAAACCGAATGAAAACAACAAGGAACGGGATAGGTGCAGGTGACTGTAAATCACGATACAGTTATCTTATGTTGTGTGTAATTTTATATATTTCCACACGGTGGCGCTCTAAGCATGGTGCTGTTGTTTACCTCAGTCTCAGTCCTACAGTGCTTGCCCTAGTAATGGGAACTATAGTGTTGTTACGTGTACAGTGAATACAGTTCAGTGTAGTCAAAAATGACACAGGTCTTCACACATGCAGAGTATGCTGACATGACGTTTGTCTACGGTTTCTCCGATGGAAATTCTAGAGATGCTGTTCGTGAGTACGAACGATTTCCTAATCGCAGAGTTCCAGATAGCAGGGTGTTTGCAGGATTGCGTGACCGTGGTACGCTTCCCAGCGTAAATGTTGTATCCGAACGTCCCGTACAACAAGCTCTTAATGAAGTTGAGAACATTCTTCAGGTACTAGAACGCAGCCTAACAACTAGCTCGAGACGAATTACTGCTCAACTTGGCCACCGAGATCACCTGATCTTACCCCATTTAAAAGTGAAGTCTACACGCGCAGGGTGGACACAAGAGAGGAACTTCTTGCTCGTATTTACCATGCTTGTGCTCAAGTAAAGCAATGTACTAATGAGCTCAGATCAGCAACACAGCAGCTGTCTATCAGAGCAGCAAAATGCATTGAAGTTGGTGATGGAGTGTTTGAACATGTTTTGTGAGGAAATTTACACAATTAAACAAAATATACGATAACAGTATCGTGATTTACCGTCACCTACACATTTCCCGTTCCTTGTTTTCATTCGGTTTCTCTGAAACGGTTAAGAAATGGGCATATGTTTATTAGAAACATTTTGTTCAAAATCACCAGTACTATCACCCCTCAAAGCATGTACCTTTCCTCCCGACTCACCCTATATGGTCAACCCTCTTTAAGTCCCACAGTAATGATAAATCGGCGGAATCCTACACGCTTGGCTCGTTGTGGTGATGCGGCATTTGATGCGCTCTTCGAGGTCACTCTCATAACTCCCGAAGAGTGGCGAGGTGATGCCGTTCTCGAGAAACGTAAAAATTACTGGAGAGAAAAAATTTGCTTGTAGTAAAATAATTGATCTGCTATATTAATTTCCCGACTCGCGCAACCAGAACGTTCGATCACCAGTCTATGCCAGGTTTGGTTAAACGCATTCCAGCTATTTGCTCGATAGGTTTACTTTTTGTATGCATGCGAACTTCGTTCGGCTGACCTTTCAAACCAAAACTTATGATCATATACCGGATCTGAAACATTAAAATTAATTCGTAGTAAGTTATCAGTCTGGAATTTAAATTAAATTGACATAAACTCAAACCTATGACAAAAACGTCGCATTGTGTGAGAGCTTTAGTATTAACATCAGTGAAATCTTCGTTGTTAACTATGAAATCTGCAACCATGCAAGGCTTAAGGCGACCGCCTACCTCACACTTCAAATGCGTTGCAGTGTGGTCGTAATATTCCACGTGTGCCCATTGTGCCAACGCCCGAAAAGAAAACAAACTTCAAACAAGGTCGGAACCTCATTGTTAAGACGCCACGCTCATTAAAAACACTGTTTCTAAGCCCTCCAACATGGCTAAAAACGGCCTTTTCAGACTTCCGTACTTCAAAATGTACTAACCGGATGTATGTGAAACTCAGATTGCGACCTGCACTGAACTTAATTGTAGACTTTCCACCAATAAACATTATGTTGTCATCGCGTAATGTCCCATAGTAAAAACCGTTCGGCGGGAACCTTGCACGCTAGTTCAGCTCTTGGCTCGTTGAGACGACGCGGCATTTGATGTGCGCTTCAAGGTCGACCTTACAGCTCCGTTGCTTTTGAGCCTCTCACGTGCGTGTAGGCGGCGCCCTTAACAACGGGCGAATTTCCTGAGCTAACTTTTCCGAATCCGGGTTCGCTCAAGTTTATCGGTTTTATTTAGTCTGTGAAAAATTCCAATACACACAATAGTGCCACGCGGGCAGCGGCTAATCAAAACAAGTACGGCTACGTCAAAAATGTGTTGGCCAATAAGAGCGAGTTTTTAATGTTTACGGCGGCGTTTGCAAACATGGCATTTTTAAATCTGAATGATGGGAAAATTACAATGTTCACGGAGCTATTGCTTTACCTGGCTGCAGACAAACAAGGGGGTCTAGTTTCCAGGCGAGTGTCCAGAACTGTTCATCTATGACTGTACCTTTAGAGTTTGAGTTTCAGTGTCATTTTTAGAAAATTATTATAAAAAAGTTATAAATTACTTATGCTTGTGTGCTGTTTCATATGAACAAAAATTTTAACATATGAATAAACCATTGTTGATACTCCGAATTTAACGTAAATATTAGGCATTTCATGAGTGGTCAAAAATACAGTACTGAACTTGAAACACTATAAAAAAAAATAATTTTCTGGTTGGTGAGACTGTAAATGAACACTTAAGCAGCTAATAATTTTGGTGTAATAAATAATTTATAATATTTTGTCCTTGAAGGTGGAGTAAGGAAGTGATGGAGCATTCAATATTCAATTCATACAATCTTGATTGGGGAGTGAACTATGTCAAGGCATGGTGCAGGCATTCACCTACACCGGATTACAGAACACTGTGGAAAACTTAAAATAGAATGGCCTGGTTGGTATAAGAACCAGGGTTCTTTCAGTGCAATCCCAGAGTTTTGTCACAGGTTTACCTTGCTCGGTTTGGTTGTTTCTGTAAGTTTTCAAATGTAAATTACGTACTTATTTATAAGAGTTGTGTGTGTGTGGGGGGGGGGGGGATCAACGTTATAAATAAACCTTCGTTGTTGATGAAAGGTTCGGAAAACTGTAGACTATTAAATACACACAATGTGTTATTTTTAATTATCAAACGTGTTCCAATTTATCCTCGATTAAAATTTGTGAACTTACAGTATCTCAGAAAAGAAGTGTCACCGACTTTGTTTCGTTTATAATGATATAAATAAATAAATATACATTGTACTGCATATAAGATTATCTACGACTAAAATGTTTAGAGCCACTTTGAAACTGTTTATACATATGTAGCGGCTTACGCTAAGAAAACCTTTGGCACATGTAACCTGCATTATTATATCCTGAAATGTTTAGCTCCCTTCGAGAAGTGAGGAACTGGCTTTGCAAAGGGAGGAGACATGAGAAAGGTGGAGGTTTGGTGATAGCTTGCAGAGGGGAGGGAAGAGGAGTTAGGTCTGGAAGGGTGGAGGGTCAGCACAAGACTAGTAGAATGAGAGGTTGCACCGAAACAGACCCCTACTGAGGGCAGGTGGCGTGATGTCACAAGATTTGTATGCACGGTAGAGCAAAATATGGTCAGTTTGTAATGATTGTGTCATTTTCCTCATTGTGATTTGGTCCAGATCTATAGTAACAAGTTGGTACTTATTTATTTTTAGAAATAATTTTTTTACATAGCGAGAGCTATGAATTGACTGTTAATATATAACCTGCTGTGTTTGCCTAGCTTGATAAGTCTCGCTCATTCACAATTTCTCACAACGTTTGCGTTCATTTTTCACTGCCTCAATTTTTTTTCTGAAAATTCTTTTCTACCACCCATGTTAGCATAATCATACATTAAAAGTAAAACGAGCCCATCGCCACATGCAATAAGTACAGTACTTAAGAGTTACAAAACTTGCAGCAAGAAGTTTTATTTCTTTAAAATAAAGTAAATGCACTACATACAATAAGAATTGAAGGAAAGAGACACAGCTGAAAAGGAATTGAAAACTAAATGTGCGCAATTAAAGCAAAAGCTATTGCATTTAAAAAATTAAGTGTAAATGTTGCCCTAAAGCAGTTAGAACTCGGGTACATAAAACATTAGGAACTGTTTTTACATTACAGCAAATGAAAAACTGGTGTGCAAGATAGAAAGACAGTGGCATTGCAGCAACAATCATATTGTGTTCAGTTTCCCAGAAAGCGTATGTATACCTTAGAAATAAAGTTGGGATTTTGTTACCTGGATTGTCTACTCTGAGATTATGGACAAGGAACTTGAGGTGTCAACCTGGTTTGCAAACAAACACACACACACACACATATATACATACATATATATATATATACATATATGTATGTATGTATATATATATATATATATATATATATATATATATATATATATATATATATATATATATATATATAT
>PNEQ01079555.1:0-47433 GCA_003012365.1 Medauroidea extradentata | reverse complement strand
TTGGACTAGCGAGAGTTTAACGCAGTATAGAGTTAAGAAAATTATGTAGGTCTACCATTTTTGTATTTAAATTTTTTATTTATGTACTATATTTTTTATATACTACTGTAATTCCTAATAGCGGACACTTCTCAATACCGGACATTTTTTTATGCACCAGAGGTGTCCGGTATTGGGAAGTTTCACTGTATATATATATATATATATATATATATATATATATATATATATATATATATATGATACCTATGTGGTATTTTATAAAGTACTATTGTGAGAAGATGGTAAAGAAGGGAAAAAATATATTTAAATAATTATTTGGCTAGTTGAGATAATTTAAATTTTCAATATTTTGAACAAAAATTTCAAAATTGTGGTTTATTACTATGTGGTTCTGTATTTGAAAATAAATTTTGAAGACACCATTTCACAATAAAGAAATTTAAAGAAATTCCATGGAAATTATTTCACTAGTTTACTTACAGTTATGTTTTAAACTTTTATGTTGAAATTCAAAGTATTGCAGCCGTTTAGTCACACTAAGTAAAATCTAAGGCTTCCTTGAGTGAAATAGGAGGCATTTTAATTTCAGGTTAATTTTAATCTAAGGAAAAACTATGGATCTTCTTAAGAAGTTGTCAGACCTTAGACCCGTAAGCTAGATAACAGTCATGGCTGGCACTTTAAATAGAGTTCAGAATGCCACGTTGGGGGAGAATGATAATGAATTGGCCGCTTTCTTGCTGCCATATCCCCTGCCTTCCGTGAAGGCGCCAGCCTCGGTACCAAGTTTTCTCTTCACTCAGTCTTAGAGCATCTCTTATCTCAGGTTCCTTAGGCGTAGGTTCGAAAAGAAAAGACTCACTCTTAAACCAGTGAAAAATTAAATGAAAACTATATCCAGCTGGTGCATAATGCGGTGGTTTATTCACTAGTAAATCTGTTGCACATTTCCAGTACACTTGCATTATCACAGGAACACATAAAGAGAAATACTGATGGGCTCGGCTCCAAACACTTAGGCAAAAATTCTTATAAACATAAAAAAAAATAGAAACCACCTCGAGTTTAATCAAATTATGCGTGACCCATAAAATACTTGTCCATTTTTATCATTGCACACCAGTTCTGCCCTAAAAACATTAGTTCTTTAACCAGATGCCAGGCGATACATATCACACTCGCTATCACCACGTGCCTCCCTTCTCCATGCTGTCCAACCATGCTTTTTATCAAATGGAATATCCTGTGATCATATTCAAATACTACGTAAATATCACATCTAAGACACATCATGCCAGTAAATTTCCAAAAGGAAAAATACTTTGTTTGAAATTATACAGCGTGCTCAAAAATCAGAATTAACTATAAAAACATTACTTGTATAATTTACAGGCCCTGAGTGCATTCATTGCTACTACAGTTTTTTAGTACTTTTGCTCAAAGGTTAATCCAATATGGCTTGGCCCATCAAAAAATAAATAATTATTATTTAAAATTACAAATTACTACGTAATATTTATTTTCTGTCTTTGTTCTGACTTTGTCAGTTGTTTACTTTTTGTTTCTTACTTTTAAAGCACTTGGGTTCATTCATCACAGTGTAAAAGAAAGAAAATATAATACTTAAAGGCCTGCATTTATTATATAACACACACATCACTTCCAGCTACAGTAGACCTAGTACCTAAACTTAACCAGGCGACCCAAGAATGCAAATAAATACGTTAACTCATATCACCTTATCTAGCTCAGCATCCTGGGATCCTGTGTCCATACTGTCGCCAGGATATAATTACGACAACTACATTCAACTTTCTGTGAACCTACTTTAATAACTATGAAAACCACTATATAAAATAAATCAGTTATCTTGCAAAAAGAAAACAACTCTTGATAGAGGTGGGGTGGGATGGCCAAGTACCTCACAATAATCATATATAGAATTTGTAGATTATATTTTTGAGGAGCATAAATATATTATAAAGGACCAGGTGCACTGGTATTTACAATATACAGTAAAACGTTGATTATCCGTTTGGCGGATTATTCATGCACATGTGGTATTTTTATTGATTGAAGTTGATTTAATTTTTTTATGAATGTGTAGACTGAAATGCACGATATACATTGACTGCTGTGTTCACTGTATGTGAATCTGTATATGTACTCTGCTAAATATTTATAAACTTAAACAAGCAACAATTTTGTTATAACTACAACGGCAACGTAATCTTAAATACATATGATGAGCGCGATATCGTCCTTGCTTACGCCATCTAGACTGCCGTGGCAGGTGGGGTGGTTTAGTATGGGGTGTGTGCGCGTCAGCCCGCTTGCAGGCCAGTCGATCGATGCACATATGCAGCTAGACACAGTAGTATTCCATGTGGTAATTCTTTAATGTGAACTGAAACGTAAAACATGTTTTATAGTGTAAATGTCGTTGAAGTGTAAAAGAATTGTTCTGACAGTAAAGCAAAAGTTAGAATTGATTGAAAAACTATAAAAAAGTGAATTGGTGAGTAGTATAGCAACGGAGTATGACATAGGTGTACAAACGGTCAGAGACATACGATAAAGCAAAGAAAAGTTAATGGAATTTACTAAAAATTGTGACAGTGGGGCAGGGCCTTCAAAAAGGAAGAGCATGAAAAAGTCATCCTATGAAGACTTACACATTGATATGCTGCGTTGGTTTAACCAGAAGCAAGCGGAAGGAATACCTGTGTCGGGACCTTTGTGTGCAGAGAAGGCAAAGTTCTTCTATAAAGCTTCAGGATTGGAAGGTGACTTTAGTGCTTCAACAGGGTGACTAAAACCATTTAAACAAAGATACAGTGTTCGTGACATCACTGTATAGGGAGAACATCTTAGTGTTGATGCACCTGCTGCTGATGCATTTCGTGTCGAATTTCAAAAGTTTGTTGAAGAAGATGGCTTAACACCTGTCCAAATATACAACGCAGACGAGATGGGGTTGTACTGGAAATGTTTGCCGTCAAGAACCCTAGCTTTTGAAAAAGAGAAACATTCATCTGGTCACAAATCATCTAAAGAATGACTCACTGCAATATGTTGTGGAAATGCATCTGGTAGTCACAAACTGAAACTTCTAGTGATAGGTAAAGCAAAAACATAGAGATCGTTCAAGGGCATAGATATTGTGAACCTTCCAGTACATTATGATAATCAAAAGGGAGTATGGATGACAAGATATATTTTTCAAAGCTGGTTTAAAGATTAATTTGTTCCCAGTGTTCAGTCTTTCCTGAAAGAAAAAGTTTTGCCACAGAAAGTCATTTTGCTATAGGATGATGTTCCTACGCATCCCAGTGAGAAAGTTCTTACATCATAAGATGGTCTAGTTTCAGCAAAATTTCTTCCAGCCAATGTCACTTCACCGATACAACCTTTGGATTGGGGCGTCATTGAGTTGATGAAACGTCGTTACCGACCTACTGAAAACTTTTGCAAGTTAAGAAGATGACCTGACATAATTTTGGAAGAAACACAATTCTAGACACATTGTATGGGACTTCGAAAGCATGGTCATACATGAAACCAGAAACACTTAATCATTTGTGGTGGAAAAACCTTCCTGAGATAGAAGAACTAGACTTTTTTGGTTTCCCACATGATGAACCAAAAAACACTGAAATGCTTACCCTAATTTCTGGTCTAAGTGGATTTGAAAATGTAGATGAGGAAAATCTAAATGATTGGCTCCAAATTAATGCTTGTGAACCTGGTTTCAAGCAAATGACAGACAGACAAAGAAATGATACACACAGCAACAGTGAATCATCGTACAGCAACAGTGAATCATCGTACAGCAAGTGTGAAGATACTGCCAGTGAACACATGAGTCATACTGCAGCACTGCAGTGTGTCGACACACTACTTGATTACATGGAACAATATGAATTTTAGTACAGTGATATTGTAGATGCCAGAAAAATTCATAGTGAGAAGATGAAGAATCATAACACCTCACAAAAACAATTAAAAATAACTGAAATATTCAAGTGATATGTAAACACAGTGCAGAGTACAGATGTCTTTCTTTCTTTTTTGCATGCCCAACTAACCAAATTTTAAGTGCAATGTTACTAACGTATGTAGAATAGGTGCAAACTTTAACATTCTACATTCTCCGCAAGAGCCGGACGGCAGCCACTACCGAACAGCAGGCTTGGGTAGTGTTCTGCTCTGACAAGCTGGCAACTGTGCAACTGCCTTCTTCACAACAATGTTACAGCGACATCACACCACGTACATTCCAGAGTGATTACGGGGAGTGTGTGTAAGGGTAGCTAGATGGCTCAGGCTGAGATAACAAACCTCCCGCACACATCTAGATTAAATCACGTGAATACAATCTTAAATACTTAACATAAGTGCAGGTGTCCGTACGTACAATAAGCGTTGTTGTGACTCTGTATTTTGGAAACATTAGAAACAAATGTATGTTGATTTGTACTTCACTGTACACTAAATATTTGTAGAAATTTTAAAGTTATTTTAAGATGTTACTCTCAATAATATTGTATTATAACATTGTTATGTTATAGTTATAAGGCCGTATAGGCTGTATGCACGTCTCTTGTTACTCCCTCTTGCCTGGGATGGACAGAGAGAAGTCCGTTGTTCAAGGTCAAATACTTATTTTGCTCTGGTCACTAAGTGGATTATCCTTGTTTTTTGCTTATCCGTGCAATACCTGACATTAACTTACACAGATAATCGGCATTTTCCTGTAGTAGTTAATTTTTTTAATTATTATTTTAAATACTGATTTGTTTTAAATGCAATTAGTGTTTTCAAACAAATTAGACAATGCATTTTTATTATTTTCTTTTTGATTTTTTTCTTATTTGCAGCATGCAAAAATGTAAACTATAAATAAAGTATCAAAATACCAAAATGTTAGTTTCATCTATTTTATTAGGAAAACAATGTATGTTCTTGTTACATTTACACGTCATTGAATGAAAATAAGTATTTCTCGCCAAGTATGTGGTAACACATCACCTGAAGTGATATAACACAAACTCCTGACTATCCCTCTTTATTATTGTCGGGCAAACTATGGATAATCAGGAAACACAGATGATCCCAAAATTAGAATTTATTTCTTATTCACTTTAAACACCATAACGACGTATGGTTTTGCCTACTAATGCAGTATTTACTCATTTGTAGTGTATCTTTTTTCCCAAAATAAATGAAAATTTATATGGAATGCATGGTAAACATACAAACAAGTGATGTTGAAATATTGGTAATCTATTCTTGCGTGCCAGAGTTGTTGACATTCTTAGATCGCAATTTTCAACTGCTAGGTTAACCAACATTCATAGAAATTGCTTTACAAAGGAGGCAGACAAATGGCAGGCCCTCATTGGCTGCTGTACAGTCATAACCCCGTGAATTTTATAGCCAGGGTATTATGCATCTGGAGGTAGGTTGGCAAAAGTTGTTAACTCTTTAGGTAGTATGAAGAAACAATCATGAGTATCTGTATTGCGGTATACGACAGTATGAACGTGAAGATACAGTTTCATAGTGTCAAAAATTAGTATCACAGCACATTCATGTTTAAGAGATTTTGGCATGTGCTTCTATCTGTCATTCATTGTTTAAACTGCTTTCTGTTATATTAGATGTTCATAGTGTTTGTACAGTTTGATATTACACCAACAATCACTTTTAGATTCGCCCAGCAGGTGTCATGAAATTTGGGTTTTATTTAGAGTTGAGAAAGCTCTATTTTTTGTGAACTGCATTTTAAAACATTCACTGTTTCACTGCGTGATACATTATAATCAATTATTTTATGTATTTTACTTCATGTCGTTGTGCCAGTAATGCATGTTATGGAAATATAAAAATTACTTCTTTGTTGCAGCTGCAGAGGGTGGTTTTTTTGCATGTATCATAATGATGCATTTTCTGTAGCATAATATAATCTTAATTTATGCTGATCTGAAAATAAGAATGGAACTTTTTGCAGAAAAGCAAATTTTGAAAAAGAACTTATTTAAATTATTTCCTACTGGGAATCAGCTAATTACAATGATGCTCGGCAAGTGATTCTTATTAAGACAGAAATACGTCAGTACCACAAATGTTTCGCCTGCCACTGCTACAGAAACAGAGACAGGTGTGAAGACTGACAAAGGTTGTTTAGTGATGTGTATGCTTGCGATGTTCCAGCTACCCTATTAATATGACATTATTACACCTAATGCTGAATATAGCGTACTTAAAAGCAAAGAATTCCAAACAAATGGCTTCTGGAGTAAATAACTTGGTAAAATGGTAAATAAAATACATCATCATAGTTGTGAATGGGGACACATTAATAACGCTCACAGGTAGACACTTCTATAGAAAAACTGTAGCAGTGAGAGATAGATTTTATGTTATTCTAGCTAAGAAATTAAAATATTTCATAATTTATGTTTTGTTTTCCGAGATTTAATACAGAATTATAACTTTTACAGAATTTACGACTAGACTCGAAGGACCGTAACAATTTGAAATAAATATTGCACAGTTAACTTACATCATAATTTAGAAATTAATTTTACAAATGTTACAAATTATCAACAAAGGTCTAATGTGATCTCATCCGTAATTACCAGTTATCACTCCTGATCCAAAGAGGTGGCAGGAGGGTGAACTTTAAAGTAAACTTAACGAATTACAATTTTGTTTACCAAAACTTCTGTGATACCTGTGTGCTTCCAGCCATTGGACCCAACTGACATTCCATCTCGTCGACCTCAAAAACTGATGATAAGAACCACAGAGAGGAGGGCAGAACCCCTTATATAGTCTTACTTATTCCGGGTTTAGCAACCCGGCCATCCAGAACATTCAAGTAGGCTGGCGTCTGTTGCTGAAATCAGCTGTTACAAAAATACTGCCAACTCTGTCACGCGCCCCACTTAACCCGTATTTCGCGCTAAGCGATGACCCCTTGTGCAATATTGTCGGCATACAGAAATGTAACTGCCCGGGTTTGATTAAACCTCTGTGCCCAGAAGCTTCCACAAGAGTCATTCCAAGACACGACACAAAATATAATTTTCATAGCCACAACTAACCAAAAATTGAGTGTCGTGAGAATACAGCTGTGCTTAGATCTTTGTGTCCTCACAATGCAAGTTAATTTGTTAGAAGAATTACTTGACTTAATTTTCAGGCACCACCTGCTTCTTATTTGTCAGAAATCATCATTGAACTTTAAACGCTAATGGCACAGAGACCTAAAGTAGCTAAGAGACTAAAGAAAATTGAAAGAGCAGGAGTGACTATTACAAACCAACAAAAAAAAATTCAGTAATTTTTTTTATTCAGAGTTTATAGCAGAGTTAATTGAAAATGCAAATGTTTGTTTTTGTCATTATTGTTTTTTTTTAAAACTGTCCATCCCGTAATGTAATGAAATTTCAAATTTGACCGTGGCAGTGGTGACCAAGTCAAAACCCTGGTGTTATAGGATATCGAGGAGTCTCAATCCCACCAAAAGCACTGCGAAGACGTCATGACAAGTTCAGATTTACGTCCCACGTGTCACCATAGCATTGGAGGTCTCATCAAGCGCCATTCCACCAAAGGGCTGATGACACAGCAAACCACATCAGCACCTTCACCTTCTATAACAAAATCATACAGCATAGAAGCTGTGCCATAATAAGATGTTACATTACTCTGAAAAAGAAACTATTTACAATAGACATTTATGCCAAACTTTAATTTAGAAGACGATAGGTTTAGCGATACATTAACAAAAACACTATATATTTTTTAATCTTGCACACTAACTATCTCACCTCATTTAATTTTCAGAACTATACCAATATTATCGTAACAACACATTCTTCATTACGTAGTACACTACTGACAGAGAGGAAACACAGAAAAGGCACGGAAAGAAGCAAATCTGGCAGAAAATAAATTCTTCCAACATGTGACATCACTCTGTCAACAGTTCTGGCAGTCTTCTAGCAGACCCATCTTGTCTTCTACACATTATAGCTTTTCAGTCGGTGAGATTTGTGTCCATCTTATAACAAATTAATTAGGCTCACAATTATTGCTGATTTGTCCGTCTCTTCGGCGAACTTGTAAGTTTCCAAGGAACAACCACTGTTTCCGTCATCAAGTCTTAAGGGCATTCAGAGTGCTAAATTTTCATTATACTATCTGATTCATAACATAGTTCTGATATTATTCGTATGATAAATTCAACAAATAAACTTTTAATAACTGACATACAACCAAAAGAAAAGTCAATAATTTGCATTTCCAGGAAAGACTCACAGCTGGAAAAAATGGGATTTAATGTTTTATGTTTAAAATACTTATTGAGCTATTTGAAACATATATTCAGTAAGATGTTAGATTAGTCCTAACTGCTGCATTTTCTTTATGAGAGTTATTTAAAGAATGTCAAAAAATAGTGTGTGAAGTGAATTTTTTTTAATGTATCAATATATATATTTTATTATTCTTGTTATTGTGTTTTAGAACATTGTTTTAAGATGTAGTGCTGATAAAGACGTGTCCATAACTTAAACCATTTGCTTGTGAATCGTTTCTGCGTGCAACGTTACAACGCATATTTGTGGGCAGTCGAGCCTGGACTTATCAAATGTTGTTACAGTAGTGTGTGGTGCAGCATACCAGACAAGACGGACAAGGAGCGAGTAGATTTGGCGCGTGAAGTATGTAGTTAGTGCATCTCCCAAGGTCATTGTTCAGTAGGTTATTTTTTTTTTCAATGATATATGACTGATCTTTGAGAACCGCTCATTACAGGTAATTACAGCCAGGAATATATCACGGCATTTGTGGTGTAGCAGAAAGTAGGCATTTGTTTAATGTTTAAACCAGGAATGCTAGTTGACAATTTGTGGGGATTATTATCTGTTACTTTGTGAAATGGCTCGGAATAGACCCGGAAGAAGATGATCTGAAAATCCTAGAAATCGTAACAAATGTGGTAAAGTATACAGACGCTGGATACTCCGACAGGAAGCTGCGTCACTAGCTGGAGGGTGAGTAATGTTTTAAATGAATCATTAAATTATCTTAGCCATAAATTTGTACGGTATTTCACTGACTGATGATGAGCGCTCGTATCCTACCAAGGAGATCCGGGTTAACATCCCGGCAGAGTTACCCCAGATTTCTGCATGTATACATTGTGTAGCCCAATGCCACAGAAGGGCGGGGTGCTCCCCCAAACATATTTCAAGAAATATGATGTTTAAAGCCATCCAAACATCTCAACTGAAATGACTGATCATGTTCCCAGGTGCATTGCAGCAAACTGTAGCACGCCAACAGGTACAGAATCATATGCCGAGAATCTGCAGCCCTCAAATGTAAATGCAACTATTATTTATAGGCGAGTAAAAACGAAAATGTGAAAATATTCCACCGTATATTCACTGTATAATCATAGATGTTTTAGCGTCAGTATTGTTTTTCGTTTGAAGTAGCTTAGTAGTTATGATGATTTGCCAATGAAAGTCTTCCTTACTAACAAAATATCTGTTATTTGAGTTTAATAGACTTAGTAAACATATATTTTGACGTAAATCACCTAAGTGTAGAAGAGGTAATGTAATATGTGTTCGGACATAATAGCGTTCTTTGTGCAAGAATTATACATACTTTTCATGCTGTCGAGAGGTGTACTGCAAAAGAGGAACATGTGAATAAGCTAATGTAATGCCTCGTTCAGTTTCTACTAATCTTCTGGTACCAATAAAAAAGCTATTAGAAATTCATGAGCTTGATTTTAATAGTTACTGGAGGCAAGCGAATAGACTTAGCTAACTGAGGGTCATATAAGTGAAGAGCAGTCGAAGCAGGTTTGTCTATTTCTATTGGTCCATCTTGGCATTTCAGTCCTTGGAAAAGAATGTCTATAAGAAGTCCTGGAAAGATGGTGAAAAGACTGTGCACCAAGATGGAGAAAGCTAGAGCTTCACTATGTAAGAGGTATGAAACTAACCTCAAGTTAAGAAGGAAAAAACAGAGCGGCAGGACTCGAAATATGGACCAGATATAACCGAACCTGACATACCAGCAGAAGAGCTGAACAAAACATCTGAAAATTTCCTAGAAGTGCTAACAGCTCAGGTAGACAGAGAGGCAAAATGAGTATCGCTTGAAAAGAGAACAATACGACAATACAACAACAATGTTAGGAGAGAAGAGCGCCTCAATTGTCTGACGGCATCCAATTTTGGGGCTGTTGTCCGTAGGTTAGACTACACACAGTGCCACAATCTCGTAAAGACAATTATCTACAAACAATACATCAATACTGCAACCATACAGTTTGCACTACAAAAGTACAAAGAGCTACAAGAAGTTACAACAAGAATGTGTGGCTTATTTGTACACGGTAATACTCCCTGCCTTGGAGCAAGTCCGGATGCAACAGTCAGAAGTAATGGAATCGTAAAAATTAAGTGTTTTCCATTAATTGGATTGCAATCTTTTCAGCAAGTTGTGCTCTCGGGAAAGAAAAAAGTGTGCCTGGAGAGTAAGTCCGGTGCTCCAAGCCTAAAAACCAACCATGCCTACTACTTCCAAATTCAAGGTCAATTGAATAGTACAGACAAAAGATTTTGTAACTTCGTTACATTTGCAGAAAGTGATATTTTCATTCAAAGCATTCTCATAGATAAACTGTTGTGGACGAACTTTATGCAACCTAAGTTGCAGTGCTTCTATCTGCAGTGTATTCTACCGGATTTTGTTGATAGCCGCATCAGACATAATCTGAAGTTCAGAGATCCTGAATACATTCTTGAGGCGCAGTCTGCGAAAGAAGCTAAAAAATGTCAAGAATAAGTAAGCCACAATGCACTGTTTTCTTGTAATGAATTGGCTAATAGCTACTAATATTATCTAGTCATATATTCAGTATTTACTTGTCGAATACATATATTACAACAATAGCAGGGGGTTGTACAGTTATTTATTAGATAGTTATTTCAAAGCAATATTGTCCAACTTACATACAGAAGAATCACTACACCTTTATTATAATTTGTATACAATTTTTTGTAGCAATAAACCTTACTTTTTTTTTTTCGAATGAGCAATGCATCGTGCATTAGTTTACAAAAAAACACTTACATACATTTGTATACCTGGAGACAGTCGCGAATGTTTTCAAAGTATTCCGCTAGAAATTTTTTAAATACTGTGCACCAATATTTGAAATTCTCTCAATTATGGCCTTAATAATATTGTACCTTAATAAATTAAACTTAATGTTAATTGTTAGTATTTTAGCATTCCAAGCTGGCTATATTGAATAATGTGTGTAAAAATTTAAGCCCCCACTTATTAAATGTTTAGGTTCTATACATTCTGCAATTTATTTTATTGCTATTATAGTTATTATTCTATGATTCGTGATTATGTTTATATACAACATGTGAAAAACTTCACATTCTGAACTTGAAGAATATTCACTTTAGTAATTTATATATCTCATTTATGTTTGTTTACGTTAATCATCATATTTGTTTTATTGTTTAATTATTTGTTGCATGATGAGTAAATTTGATTTTCCGTTATTTTAATTTTCTGTTGATGTGTAAGTATTTTCTGATATGTAATCAGTCTCTGATTTATTAATTTAGCTTCTGTGACATTATTACTGTACAACGTATCATCACCGATAGATTTTATTGAGTGCCATGTTTTGAAGTAATAGAAGTCATTTGCTCTAAGGTATTATGCTGTCAAAATTTCAATCCACTGTCTAGAATGTTTTACATTTTTATTGTTAGACTTCCGATAGCAATGTTTTGAGTAGGGGAATGTTTTATTGCGTCTGATTTAAAAATTTTTTTGGACATAATGTTTTTTCAGGATAGCACAGGAAGGACACATGTCCTTGCCTGGAGTGATTTTAATTTGTTTTTACCATAAACAAGGGTGGATTCTGTGGTTATAAAGTGTGCGAGAGAACCGTGGTTCCGGGAAAACAGCGAAGAGATCACAACAGACTGCCACGAGAAGTTACAAATTTGGCTTGCGCTAACGAACTATATTATGCACAACTGCTGTAGCTCTTACAGGGAAGACTGGGCTACGTCCGCAAAAGAAGAGCAGAAAAGAATTGTAAATTCTAGACTTACGAATAGAATCAACTGATTAGTAATGAGTTTTCATATTACGTTTGTAGTGGCACCAAGTTCAAAAATTTAATAAATAAGACAGCCACGTTTAAATTCTCCTAAACATAGACCGGAAAAACTTGAAAATAAAATTCAGTACACGATAGATTCCAAACATTTGTTCAACTGTATTAATTTGTTATTAGACGTTATAATGTTCTATGGAATTTTATTTCTTATTTTTTTAATAGTAATGGACATTGTACTCTAATCTTAATTTGCATTAAAAGCTTTGAAAAGGCATTCCAAATTAATGTCACTCTTGGCCATCGTTTTTCTGTAGAGTTGTTATACTGCTTTCTATCATTCAAGTGAAGTAAATGAGTTATGCTCAGAAGCTCTTTGGTCTCATCCTTGGATTAGGATTTTTTTTTAGTAACTTTGAATATATTATATTATTTGTCTCGCAGTGTCTATGTATTGTGTTAGTGTATGTCCTTCACCACTATCTAGTACTACTTATATGTGTTAATCTACATACACTTCTCTGATATCACATTTTATGTATGTATATGTCATACCTGCAGTAAATATTTTTACTACATTTTGAATTGTTTTCAAGATACACACATTTGTTCAGAATATTTGAGGTTGTCTTCGAACGTGTAGATTTTATGTTATTTTTGATAACTACATATGAGTCTGAACAATGATAATATTGTACAAGGTTTATAAAGGCATAGTCACGAAATTAAATCTATTAAGTGCGGCAACAAAAACTATAATGTTTTCATTTAAAGAATTATGTGTGTAGTCAGGCCTGAGAGTAGTTATTATTTACTATTTTCCAGTTTGTTCTTCGAAAATAAGATTTAATTTTTTTTCTAAATCTTTATTTATTTATACAATTTTAGCTATCTACATTGTTAACTCATTCCCTGTGTGGAGGCTTACATTAAAACTTAAGTACAGTGAACCCTCGATAACTCAGACTAAAAGGGGGGAGAAGCTGTCCGAGTTACGATTTGTCCGTGTTATCGAGGGGTGTCCGGGGAGGTGGGGTAATCAGTCATTAATCACAAGATATGCGAAGAAATTAGTACGCTATTATTTCTACAAGCAAAAGAGGCTGCAATAAATACTGTTTTGTACGTAACTATTGTACCTATCGAGTTACGGGAGGGCCACCATGCAGTGGGAAAATTAACGTAACGTGGAGGACTATAAAAGAATGTCAAACAATGTGAGCAGTCAGATCTTTATTTATTTTTTATGCTGCTACTTCTGGCTGATCCTTTTTTTTTTACCTCTGTGCTAAAAGCTGGCGCCAGGCACCCTTCTATAACATAAAAGTTTTTGTCTGGCTGGCGACAGCCAATGTGCGTGCACGTGTGAGAGAGATAAGAAACGATAGTTGGAGATAAGCTAGGGAGGTTGTGAGCGGAAGTAGTCAAGGTCAACCGGTACAGTCTCGTGCAATACAAACGCTGCACGTGACCACACGCATCTCACACAAGATGTTTACATTGAAAAATACCTTACGTCGGTCCGTATGTCACAGCCAAGGGGCAGCAGCCAACTGCTAGCCTGATAGTTGCTCTACCCTCCTTCAAAGTTACAAAGGTATAAAAATAATTTTCTTCTTATACATGAATAAAAACGGTACTGTAATTAACAATCCTTCTGGGTCATTGTACATTATGTGAACATATTTTAACACTACTAATTTTAAAATTTAATTTTATGTATGTAAATTGCATCATAACATAATTTACAGCTGTATTCTTACACAAATTGTCCTATTATAAAGCAATAAAATTTTAATCATGTTCTACAGAGTTACTGAATTTACTCGTGTAATCGCCGCATATTTTTGACCAAAATTTAGGCCCAAAAAATGAGGTGCGGCCGTTATAAGGGGTTTTCAAAAAATTACCTTCTAAATTTTTTTTTTGGTGTAGAATATAACAAATGTACATTTTTTTCTATATTTACTCGTTCATAACGTGAACATTTCTTCTAAAATAAAGAGAAAGATTATGTCGGTGTATATTAAACATGGAAAAATTAAGACTACAAAAGCTTGTTAATCCATTCACGTGCGTCACTCAGTGAAAATAGTTTAAAATTATCCCGCATAAGACGTTTACATTGTACGGTTCATTACATGTACGCTATTATTTCCCGTGAAGTAGTTTATAAACAAATCCGATTCACGCTTAAAACGTTTCATCTCTCCAGACGCCGTTACGTTATCAACAGAGCATCATCAACCAGCGAGCGTGACTCATCGTGTCCGGCTTGGGCATGGATGTTGTGTTGTTCTTTCACCACCCACATCGGCTCTTGAAAACATCGTTGTTAAAGGGCTGTAAAACATTCTCACCAATTTTTCTACGTCGCAATGCAAAGCAATGATTTTTAATTTTTATTTTTAATGTCCGGGACAGTTTGTTTTGCAGCCCTGAATTCATTGTACATACCAGAACAAAATAATTTTCCGTTTATGTGTCATTATAACCCGTGGTTACCGTCATTTCACAAGCACCACATTGAAATGTTTATTTACGACACACGTGCGTGCCTGGCTCGCTGGGCGAAGAGGGAGGAAAGATAAAGAAGTGAGAGGTCGGCCTGCTGCGTTGCATCTTTACTCACGCATCGCACGCCTCGCTAGCAACATTTTACCACACGGAACTTGCCAGATATTTACTGTGGGGTTATTAAAGGCTAAGTAGCGATGGACGACTGTATTATAAACTTTAATACTGTTCCAAAATATAATGTGATGAATTTAAATCCAGCAGAAACGATATTTTGTCTTTTAACCAAAAAAATAATTAATTAAAAATTATTAAAATTTTTTAAAATTTCTGTCTGAGTTATCCGATGTCCGGGACATCGAGGTCCGAGTTAACGAGGGTTCACTGTATTGCATTAATATCCATGTCGTGATTAAAAAGTTAATGGTTTTGTGTAGTTTATGTGAATAGCATTTGAACACGTCACTACAGCAGAATGCGTCATTTTATTTGGTAGCAGATAACAGTATACAGATATTTTATAATCTTAACCTCGTCTAGAAATATGTACATATTTAATCCAAGACAAATATTACTTTTAATGTTGTCTGTAATGACTTCACGAAGACAACTGGTCGCGGAGACACTTCCTGCTATACAGCCTTCAGTTGAGGACCACTGTGCTCTCCCTAAGGGAGGGGGAAGGGAAGGAGGGATAGATTGACACGGGTTGATGCTTTTACGATCATACACCTTTCTCACAAACATTTTGTTGCCATCCCTTTCCCATCTTCGAATGCTCGAGCGTTCCATATGCCCTTAATGACAACGTAAGCCTAGGTAGACAACTTTAATTTTTTTATATTGTTTTCATGGTTTTTACTTGTTCAGTCAGATTTATACATACATTTTCTTTGCACAATAATACTTGATCCATCACACTTTTACATTTTTCAAACAATAACTTCAATGATTGTATTACACTAGCATATTTAACAGTAAGTTATTAATAAAATGTTTGTAATATGAATTTTATTATTTAAAACAAGTCCTACTTTTCAAGGAATATTACAAAATATTTATTTAGACTTTAAAATTTTACAATTGATACATACATTTATATACTTTAGAAAGAATGGAAACCAAACGAGTTGGCGCAATGGTTACACGTAGTTACTTGCACTCGAGAGTACCAAGGTTTGATCCCTGGCTCCGACCATCCTGATTTCGGTTGTCCATAGTTTCGAAGTCGCTCCAGGTGAATGCCGGAATGGTTCCTTAATAAAGGCCATGGTCGACTCCTCTCCCAGCTCCTATTATTGAACCAAGTTATGTGTTACCATCTCTAATGACCTCACTGTCAATGATACGTAAAACCCACATACATACCTACCGGGGAGTCACCACGGAAACAACTTTTTATTGATTATACTCTCTAAAAATAATGTATTTTTCCAGAAGTGAGATTTGTACGGTGAGGTAAAACATTTTATTATATTGAGTAATTGTTAAAGAGCATACTGCGAGATTATTAGAGATGGTTATGTAAATCTATACAGGTGGCTTGAACTGGAAGAGAAACTGGACATTGCTTTTAAGACCCATTTGCCTAGTGCTATTTCAGGAAACCATGGAAAACTGAGCTCAGGATTATCGGGCAGGGAATTTAACGTGGGTCCTTCTGAATATGAGTCCAGCGTGTTACTGTTGCGCCACATCGCACAATATCTCACTAGGTAAAAATCATTATTGGCCATTAACTATAAATGACCATGCATTAGCATGTAGCTGAAACGAAATAGTGCTATATATGATGTAGTAATTAACTACAGACATACGTTACTCTCTGTAATTTGTGCTTAAGTCAATTGAGGTTCAAATAATACTTTGCATCTAAAACACATTTACAACTTGAGAAACATGTCCAAAAGTAAATGTAACTTGCAGTAATAGGATATATGACATAAAGTAAAAAAATTATTATATTGTGACTAATTTTATTGATATTTTGAAATCACGTCCAAAAACTGGACCTGAGAACATGTGAAAATTACTAACTTTATATTACCATCACTACGCTATATTCTTATGCATGTTAGCAAAATATAAAGCGATACTGCAATTTCTATATATTTTACGTAATCATCATAATCATAACAAACAGTGCGTTGGTGGTCTTAATTTTTACGTATAGCACCATGCGGACAACTTACCACTGTCTATAATAATAACAATGTCAATAAGGAATTTTGTGGTTGTGCTATAAATCCATAAACTGTTTTTTTTTATGTATATTTGGGTGTAAATGCCGCAATTTACAATAAAATAGTCAGAAAATTTAGAACACTGCATTGTGGTAAATATAAACAAAATATACATGTTAGTTTATTGTCTAACTATGGACTTTCATTAATATTTACAGATGTATCATATGGCACCATTATCATGCAAGCATAAACACCTTCCTCGATAATGCTGTGGCATCATTTGTATGTTGCCTCAGCACCAAAGCTGTCAATGCAGGGTTATCACTTCCAGGCAGAAATTGTAATACCATTTGGTGTAAACACTGGTTTAATTTTGCAAGAAGATTAGTGAAATGTTATTATGGTGACTTTAATATTATCGAACAGAAATCGTGAAATGACAAATAGTGTACGAAACTCATGAATTCTCGTGCACATTTTGATGAATTTAATGACGTGATTATTGATGGACAGATGTGAGGTAGTGATAAATGTATAAGTATAGTGTGAGAATATTTATTAAGAATGGTCTATAGAGCTTGAATGGGCGGCAGTGTGGAACCTGGTCATACCAATCCTTTTGGAGACATTCGCTGGGCTTGAATATATAATTCCTGTTATGCAGAGTAAGAATTATATTACTGTATAAATAAAAATTAAGAAAAAACATAGATTGAAAGAATTACGTGAATTTAATTTAAAAGTCTTTAGAAAATGGTTTTAAATTAAAGAAAACTGATCTGAAGAAAATATTTTTTAATAATTGTGTAGCATCTGAACTATTTGTTTTACAGGTAAAGTTTAATGATAACAAATATTTCTACAGTCATGAAAAGTAGTCGTACATATGAAAATTGTAGTTTACTTACTTTGAAATTGGCTGTTTTTCATAGAAATTCTGAGTCGGACTCCCATGTTTTACGTATTCGCCTTGATATCTCTTTCTGTGCTACTAGCGTTCCTAGTGTTATCTATTGAAGGCAGTGCTAATACATTGTGCAGCTGTTCTTTATGTAGCAAATTCAGTTGTAAAAAAAGTCAGGCTTGTAACACGTGTTTTCGCGGTGTTAGCTGTGTGTATTCTGGGAGAATTTGACTGTGTGCAGTACAAATGAAACATGCAAGTAATAGTGCTTCGTGGCGTGCTAGTGGCATGTGTAACGTGTGTTTCATAGTTTTTTTTAATTGTAAGCTCTTGTGGATAGTAAATATTAGTTGAATTTCACTGATTGAGACAGATAAGTGAATATGTTATGCCTACAATGTGTGTGGAGAGATGTCAATGAAGATACCTTGACAAAAGGGGACAAATGCATCACTTACTGATCGTGGTGAAGGATTTGTAACTGCCATCGACTTGAGTACGTAGAAATATTTTGTTTCAGATATTTCTCTTAATTTAGTAAAACATACATGCACCATGCATGTTTGGTATCTTAGGGGGTTTTGAACATTTGTTATTACTTTTTAGTTATGGTAATATCTGCCTAACATGCATACAACATGAATTAAATATTTATTTGTTTTATAGCTTTGTACGACTTCTATTGGCGTGTAGAATGCATTTAAATTGATCGTATAATGGGTGTAACATCGGTACATCATGCGTGCAGTGTGATTTAAAAATGGTATGTATTTTGTCCAAATGTATTTCAAATGTTTTAAATGCGTATGTACTAGTAAACTAGTGCAGTAGGTAAATTGCATGCATTTACTGCAGTATTTATTTTCTACACTTTCAGTTCATGCTAGAATGAGTTAAAATTGCTTTTTTTATTGTGTATTTACATGCTTATTATTAATAATTTGCCTTTGCAATTTCCCCGATCTTATCATCTCTTTACCACTATAGACTTTTTATACTGCAGGCTTATTTATTGCTGGCAGCTGTTTATATCAGTTACATTTCACTGAAATTTGTAGTAAATAGTACATTTCATCTATTTACTAGCAATAATTTAGGTATTTTTACCCCACAATTTCCTTTATTTTCATAGCCTTCCCCACTATCAAGTTTTTATAAAGTAGGCTTTTTCGGTACTCATGCATGTTTTTTCTTGTTATATTTATGTGAAATTATTAGTAAATAATGAATTATTAATTTACGTACTTTTACCCACAATTTCCCTGATTTTCATAGCCCTCCTCACTAGCAAGTTGGTAGAATTTAGGTTTAATTATTTATTAATTGTGACTACTAATTTCTATTATTATTCACTGAAATTAATTGTAAATAGTACAGTTCTGTAGTTTTTGTTAGTTTTCACATAAGTAGTTCTTCTTGATATTTACCTTAGATGCTAATCCCCAACACTAATGAAAGCTATTACTCTGCTACCTCCTCAAAGAAATCAGATTCTTTTACTGGTACAAATATTTAATCTATAATATGGCGGTTCAATGTGCCAACTAAAATTAACAATTTCTGTTAAAAAATTACTTTTTAAAAGGCAGCTACAAATATTAATTTTGCAATTTTAGGGCTGGTGAACTTATTAAATAATTAATAAGGCCAATTATAAGTGTGCAGTTCATAAAATAAGTGATGTCTTACAAACATTGGCGTTGTTGGCAATTTCAAGTTCACTCTAAAAATAAACTGATTTAGAGAAAAATGCCTCTTGTTTAACTAGCCAAAACTTATAACACTTGCAGTTCTTATAATATTGAGTCCCCCAAAGCAAACTATCTTTAGAATAGCAGTAGATTTTTCTCCTGGACCAAATCTTCATGAGGAAGACCACCACATTCATATTCATCGTACAGGAGACAAAATCAGAAGGCGGCGATTCAAAAACATCGAGCAACAATAGAAAAATTTGGCTGTGCAGTCCAAGGAGGTGTCAATGACCTCGGTGTAGAAAATGCAGTTCCCAGAACATGCATACTCACAAAGCATAGAAACCAATAAGAAAAAATTAAGTGAGGTAGCTTAAATAAAATATAAAAATAAAATTAAAAATTACTGAATTTAAACATTGCTGTCCAGGTGAAGTTAAAAATCAAAATAATTATATTGTTTATCATTAGAGTCCAAATAGTAATAAAAATGTTATAATAAAGAGCTTGCAACAACAAAAATACATAAGAAAACTATTGTGTAATTCGATTAGAACATAGAGTTAAGATACGTTGTATTTATATAACTTTGCTAAGTACTTTAAATACTCACTAATAAGGAACAAAATTTAAAATTAGTAATTCTGTCATGTCAAACTTATGAGCTTATATTGACACAGTTATCTGCTTTGTTTGGATAACATCTGCATATTGCCATCTTTATCATGTGTCGTCCTTATTAGGGACGAAACAACATTTTGTTAGTCTTAGCAAGTTAAATGGTTTGGAATATTTAATTTTATTTAGACAATGAATAAGGTAGCTTGACTTTAATGTGTAGCAGCAAGTACGTAAAGAGTATAAATTACATTTGACTGAAAAATTTAAGTATTAGTATATTTTTCCTTATGAACTGGATCTTTGTTTTTATTACATGTATGTATAGGCTTTACAAAACACGTTAGATTTATTACAAGAAGATCTGACAACATCTACAAAGAAGAAAACAATATAGTTACATAACATCACCTCAACAGAATATGTGATAAATTTCTGTGATTTCAAACAGAATGTTAGTTCTTGACATATTTTGAACAAAAGCAAACAAGTACTAAACCAAGGCTTATTTATATCAACACGCCATACAGTTCAACACAGCTATTCTGTGATATGTTTCAGTTTCTATTCTTTCTTGACATTATGCCTTGAAACTTAGTTTGGTAGTTGTGGTGTAGCTAGGTTTGACTTTCTGCATAATATAATAATTTTATTATATTATGGTTCAAATAATTTCCTTGAAGTGTTCATACAGAAAACAAGCTTGACAATCACAAATTCCCCATTCTCAAATGAAAATAAAAATCAAATTAATATGGCTAACATTAAATATTATGAAAAACTAAACACAATACGTGGGTTAGAGATTTTGTCCCATCACGAAAACATAATAACCAACAAACACACCTATCGCCTTCATTCTCGTGCCGCTCTGCCACGGGTTAGGAATTTGTCAGGAACCTAAGGGTAGGCAGCTTCCCCTTCCCCTTGTATGGCTAATCGGCTGCATGTGCAGCATTCTTCCCTTACCCACCTGCCTTGATTCTAACAAGAGCTGCTCACTGGCGGCACACATAGTCTTGTCACTCTTTGTCATCTCCCTCCTCCTTCTCGCTTGACAAGGAGACACTGCATCACACCCGCGAGAATTGTAGGGCAAGCTGGATGTAGTTATGGTGGTAACCGCTAGAGGCTCCATAGATTGGGCAGTTTCACATGTCTCGCACATCAAGGGATCCTGCCACACGTGCAACACTTTTAAATCTGATACATTAAAGTGTTTATTAGACTTAACATTTCCAGCAAAGATTTTCTTGGAAAGCACATTCCATAGCACCGTTTGAAATCATAACATCTAGCAAAATTGCATCTTAAACTTTATTCTGGGCATTAGAAAGAACCTTCTATTCTCAACCCCAAAATAACAAACACGTTAATAATTTTTTTAAAAATTAACAGTTGAACTTGTTGCTCTAGGATTTGTATGTTGCAATAGAGGGAACCAATATGCACATAGGAAAATGTTTTTCGAGGATGAATATTAATATTTGTAATTATTTTATCAGAAGCAAAATGGTTTAATAAATGTTTTTATAGCTTATAAAATAATTATTTTAAATATTTTGTAGCTACGCAATTCTCTTAAGAAATGAATTTGTCGTGATGACTAATTACAAAAAAATTATTTTTATAAGTATTTTTGTTCTTTAAAATAACCCCCTTAACTTGATTGACTTACAAAGTAAAATACTTCAAAATAACACCGTTAACTTGATTGACTTACAAAGTAAAATAACCGTCTTTCCATATACTGGAACTCTTTTTTCAAAGTTTCGATAGAAGCTTGTGCTAAAATAATTAAGTGGCTTTCTTAAACTTTATTTATATAGGCTTATTTTTGCTGCAATTACAGGGTTTCATTGTATACAGCACTTAGATAAGGCAAAATTCAGCGGTGGTGCTGATGTTCACTTGTGTGATAAAGGAACGACTACATCGCCTCAATAATAATTCAACAATGATATTCATAAATATCTGCTGTCTATAAGCTGTCCACAATATTAGTAAACCTTCACCATACTCAGTTGCATGTAACCCATTGTAAAATGTATAGGCCTTTGTAATAATCAATTAACTATTCAAAAATAATGGGTGAATAAGCATATGCTGTACCAATTGGCTTACAAAAAATCACCACTTAGCTTTGTACGAACATTGCCTTTGACAAGCATGCAGTTGTTCTATATACATCCTAGGCTATTCTGTAGCATTGCTGTCAGACTTATTGCTGTATGTATGGGCATAGCTAGGTCAAGTTAAACTTCCCTGCTGGTCTTCCTGCCACACCTTGCAACTCGTAGCAGTTGTACTGCACTCTTGCTGTCACTATGTATGGACCGTTACCATTGAATAAAATGAATAGCTTTTTGGTCGCCTGATCCCAGAATCAACTAGTTGGATTTGTATTGGCATAGTACTTTGTCTCCAATTTGAAACACTAATGTTTTCACTAATTTTCTGGGACAATTTATCCCACCAATTTTGTTTTCCCGTGTGCAAATATTTTGAGGTTGATGCTTAACTCTCAAAAGGCTGGTGCTGTTTGACTAAGTGGTTCATTGCGTGCAAAATAGCTTCTGTTTATTACAGGTTCATTACTAAGGACTGGAGGTAAATATAAATTATTGCTCTGCTGTTGTAGTGCAGCATGCAGGTACTGCTAACTAGGGTTAGAGTTTGCAGTTAACTTTGCTGGGTTGGTAGCATTTGAACTGGTAGGCATTTTAGATATGGTAAAAATAGCAGCTAGCTGCCATCTGATGTGTCTTGTGGACTATTTACACATGTAGGAGAAAGAGGTTGCTAAACTTGTTCATGTAATGAGGTCATGACATAAACTGCTCCACTTTTATCCAAGTAAGCATTCCGCACTGGGTTCAAGTCTTCACTGACAGAATTGCATCATTGCCTTTTGTTAGATTCCTGACTATACCAAGGATGGTATCGGTTTTTTTCCCTCTTCTACTGTTCTGATAACTACCAGGACAGGTGTTTTTGTTGGCTTACTAGCATTGGTCACTAGGTTGATTGTAGGGCCTCCAGTTGAGTATGTTGGTTGTTAGGTTTACCATGTTTCTGCTGTTGTCGTTGGCCTTGAAAGTTGCGGCCTTCATAGCACTGTTGCCATGGTAGATGCAGTGGTGGTGTAGGTTTATGAACTGATCTATCTGTTCTGGCTCACTTGCATACTGGCACTGTCTTTCCATCTAGTATATTTTTAAGATCTGGTAGCAAAAGTTCACAAAATCTGTAATTTGACGATTGGCCCATCTGTCCTGGTACTGAGGAGGAAGTTGTGCTTTGTGTATCTCTGCAAAATCCTCCTCTTCCATAGGTGCAGTAAGGTATCTTGTCTGCTCATACTTCTCGTTGAAATGTTTTTCTAGCAATGTGTTCTTTCTTGAGTCGTAACTCCCTAGTGAAGGTGGGTAAGCACACTGCTATGAATTTTTGCATTCTAGTATTGTAATAGAAATTAAGCCGTATATTTTACTAAGACCGGATGTTTACACAGTTTAGTTCCCAACAGTAATAAGCTGTTAATTTTTGGCTATGCCGAGTGCATTTCAGTCACTCTTCGTGTGTCAAATTTGATACGTTGTAATATTCCCCTAATTTACGTAAATATGTATCTGGATTTTCTTATGTATTGCCAGAGAAAGTTGGTATGCTCTCATCCTATTGTTTGCAGGGTGATGAAAATATGTTGCCTGCCTGTGTGGTTAAGTGATTTTGGTTAGAAGTAATTTCTGTAGCATTTTCAGTAGGTGTGGAATAAGCTCCTTCTGGTGCTATAGTTAGCATTTTAGTCATCAGTCCAGTACACAAGGCAACATGGGAGCCGCTATTAGTCCTACGTGCATACATGGCTACTTCCACACATTCGTTGATGATTTCATTTATAGCTAATTCAAAACTTTTCGAGCACTGTTCAGTATTTGATTGAAAACTGGTACTGAGGATGTTATTTGTAGAGTTATGTGCCACTGCCTGTACTTGAGCTACCCTCTGTCCAAGCCTAGTATCTATAGGCACAATTTTTTTTGAGGTCGTCGACTTATGAATAATGCATATAGCATACTTGATTTTGTTAATTTCAGATGTTAAGGGGCGTGATGGTAAATTTTTAAATTTAGTTTTTTCTTCAATATGTTGTTAACGTTATTGGTATGAATTAATTAATGCCAAAAAAAATTTAAAACAATTTTAATATGGACAAAAACAAAGATTTCAAACAAATTAGTATGTCTTTATTCTTTTTAGTACAGTAGAAGCTTGATAAAGAGCTCATGTCTGGAAACTTAAATCTAACCCGCGCTATAGCCAATGCGCGCTGTACCGAGAGACCAGAAAGAACAAAAAAATGTTTTCAATAAAGTGTTATTTAGCGCCGCAATGTTTTTATTTGCCACCATATCACGTTAAACTTTCATACTTTATAAGTCGACCCGCAGTATCCGCGGTATTTCGTTCCAGGAAATCCGCAAATAATGAAAACGGCGTATATTCAAGACACCGTAATAACCTACATAAACCACTACACATAAAATTAAATACAATTTTAACCCTTGATCTGAAATACTACTATATTTATGCAAAGTACAGTTACTGTATTTAATATGTTCGTAAAGTGTCCCACAACATTTAAATATCGTACAAATTACACGTAGCATGTGCATTGCGGCGCAAGTTAGATGCAGCGGCAACAACACTGCGAGCGGTCGCAGTGACTTTGTAACAGCGCGCACAAGCCAGGTGGTCGGCTACTGCTGTAATTACAACACAGCAAGGGCCTGATCAGCCACACTATCTCTCCACCCACCCTACACTGCCAAGGATGTGCGCTGGGCAGACAGTGTGTGTCTCCACGAGCGTTGATAGAATGGCATCTGATAACACTATTTCTCGCGTGTAATGCGTACTTTATCTTTGTCAACTACGTAAAACAACGGTGGAACAAGCACAGTTACGACTACACGGGCATGAATATTTAACATTTGTCTCTAAATATTTCTTGCTTGTATGAAGTTCATATCAATTACAGAAAATGGATCATAAACATAACATATTTAACGATGTTAGCAGTTTCGTTTTTAATACGCCATCACTGATTATACTAAAATAGACTTGGCGCTGTTTTTTTTCACACATGTCACTGAAAAAATTTAACTCCACTGGTAAACATGGATAAAGTTTTAGCGGTTTCCATTTTAATACAGTGCCACTGATTGCAATTAAATTAACTTAGCTAATTTTTTTTTCCTTTTTTGGTGCAGTACTAACATTTGATTCTATTTGCCATTCTTTATTTCTAGATGTACGAATGGCACACTGTTTTTTTTCCCCTGTACCTGCGGCCAATAGCAACAGATATGCCTTTCATTAAATGTAGCTTTTTCATTTAGTTAGTCGAAGTAAGAATTTTGCGATATTCTCTTCGGTTTAGAAGGATCACTACAGTCTTTCTTTTTAGGAAACATTACGCTGCAGGCCACGAAATTGTGTATAATTGCACACAGTAGAGGCGCTTCAGTGCCGTGTACTATACATGCTGGTAGGTGGCAAGTGGGCAAACAAGACAGTGTAATTAAATAAACATGTGTGTTCTGCTTGGAAGCAGTTTGCGGACAGAGAACAGGCAACACAGCCCGCGGGAGATATCAAATCATTTAGTTTTGGAAGCATGCATAAAGCGATAAGATTTATGCAATTGAAGTACTGCCGCCCGCACATTCGACACTGCATCACATCCATGCCTCTGCTGCCTGCACCATCCGCTGACCTATGGTAAACAAACATACCACGTGCACCAATCACATTGTGTAACGGAGTAGATAACAGTGGCTGACAACACGAAACTAGCTGCTCTGTCTTGCTCGAGTGGCGCGCTAGTAGTTTGTACGGCAAACCATGTGCGTGCACGCAAAAATATGAATTCTTAAGAATTTTGTGTTTATATTTTACGTTTGTTTCCTGCGTTTTCCAACCGTGGTTGGTGAAAACTGCGTATACGAAGTCTGCGGATAAGGCGGGCTGACTGAAATACAGTAATCCAGTTTTACTGTTAAACTACTGTAGTTTATGTTATGTCGATAGTGTTTAACTTGTCTTTCACAGAATAAGCCTTTCTTTTCTGTGACATCGTACCACATAAAAAACTGAACTGATCGCAATAAATTCTTGCTTGTAGCTGCTAGTGTGTCGTCAGCTGTGACTATCACTTCCCACCCACATAGCGGCTGGGGATTCCCTAGTGCCAGTTTCTGCCCCTTCCTCCTTCCAAGCAATACTTTCCCCTCCACTCCTACCTCTCCTAACAAGAGGCCTTCCGCACCGCCGCACAGCGAGGCATCAAGACCCCTGGTGACTAATAAACACGTCCGGCCTGTCAAACTTTGAACACGGGCATTACCGCTTCCTGTCCGCTGCCTTTTGTCCTTCTCCGCCCCTCTCGTTTGATTGTTTGACGGGTAAAACAAATGTCCCTTTGAAGTACATAGTAGGATTGTGAAGTTTCTGGTACATTAGCTTGGGAGACATGAATTCCCCCACGATATAGCCGAATGCATGGTTTATCGAAGTGCGGTATCCCAAGCTTCTACTGTAATTGCTTCAACTGAGAAAGTGCTGTACTTTTTCCCATAAAATTTAATTTACTGATTCAGTTGATTTGTAATCTAACCAGTGCCCCCTATACTGTGCATTTATGTAGCCTTGTAATACTTTTGAAATGTTATAAAAATTAACTTTATTTCATAGTGTGCCACTAGTTCACAAATGTGTTTTGTTAACTGTAATGTTTGCACATAATGTGTTTTGTGTGACGAACAGGATGATTTGCCATATTGTAATACGTACTTGTCGCCGGTTATATGGTTGATCATTAAATTGTCGCTGATTAGTGCTGCACTCTACCAGGAATGAGGGAACTATCACAGTCCGGGCAGATAAGTCGCTGGTGCATGCAGGAAATGAACAATTGATATCACCCCTCCCTCTTTTGGTGCACATATTAGAAACCTAGACATGCCACATCTTTCGCCACCGTGTTGCCAAGCGTACCATCGAGCTGAGCTATGCTGGACACTGGGAAGATATGCCTAGTCCTTTTCCTGCCTTGCACGTGGCGACAGCTCGGCCACCATGCGGGCTGATGGACAGGTAGATGCAACGTGACTCAATGCCGCTCATGTAAATGCTGCAACAGTCGTTTGCCATCTCTAACGCAGTGTTATGTTAAAAAGGAAAATAAAAATTCTAAATGAAAAATTATATTTTCAAGGCAATACAGTTGTACACTCATGAGCTTTATTTAGACAAACATTGCTTTAGTTACACATTCTCTTGTTTGATTAATAATGACAATGCTTTCATTGAATACTACAATATCTAGTAACACTTCTTAAATATGTCTTACTTTCCAGACGTGTTTGCTGCAAACATAAATTCTGTATGTACATTACATGTAAGATACACATACAATATTAGTTATGACCGAAAGTCATATACAGCTAATTTATAACAAGAAAGTAAATTTTTTTTATTCCTGCATACGATCTTCGACTGAAAGATAAAAAAAAGGATGGGTATTTTTTCAAAGTTATCACCATACTCTTTACTGGTTTATTTTAATTTCTTTTAAATTGTAACACTTTTGAAGCAAGCCTTTTATTTATACTATAAGTTGGTACACTATTTCACAGCTGAACTATTTTTTCTGAGGTAAATATTTAATTCAGAAATTTTGTTACCAATGAACGCAGCGAAATAAAATATGTGTTCTTACTCACAATTTTATTATATTAGATACTCAGTTGAATAGAAAGAAAAACAGAAATTGAATTATTCTACACCGCCTCTTAATTAACATACAAAATGTCCAAAAAAATAATAATTGTAAGTCTTGAAATTAATTACTTCACTTAATAGAATTGTGTGTTTCACTTTAAAATAAAAATTTAATCTGAATCATAATATTGGCTCTAGTACTAGTTATATGAAGTTAATTATATTTGAATAATTGTTTCCCAGAGGAATAAGGAAATAATCGGCAGCACAGAACTGAATTATGCTAAACACTGTTAGAACTGGAGTGTTTTACAAAGTGGGTTGGGAATATTGGCAAGTGAGATGCGCAGAATTACCTTCATGGGTTATGCCTCCAGATAACTTTACAAGCTGATATTCCAGTTTTTTTTTTAAGTTGTTCCTCAAGTGCGGAAGAAAACGTCTCGCTGGTCGTTATCAGTATTTTTCAAACACGTCATGTGCATGACTAACAAGCTTCACATTTTTAAATGGAAAACTTGCACTAAAAATAGTAAATGTTATTAAAAGAAAATACTGGAAATCATAACATAATAATAAATTGCAAGAATTGCAATAAATTACAGCAAAATGAGTAATAAATATTGAACAAAACATTTAAATAACCAAACATACATAATTAATAATTTCAGTTTTGAATCAGAATAAAGAATAAAGAAACAGCTATCAAATTATTTTTAAATACTGTAGTGTTCCAATCTTAGATTGTAGTACAGGGCTAACGACACACGCTGTTGCCAGATTGCAGCTGTGTTGCGAAGTTCGGTAGATATATCCGTTCGTAATTTTGTGTACTAGAATATTATATTTTATTTTCATTTAATTAATACATTGTAATTTGTGTAAGATTAAGCTTCAAATATGTATCTAATTACGTTTTCATGTTACTTTATAATAAGAAACAGTTCACATACTCCACGGATAGGAATTTGTTAGATTATTATTGTCGTAGGCATTACCGTAAAGAAATAATTACTTTCACATAACTTTCAATTATTATAGTCACTCCTGATAAAACCTGAGATGCCACCCTTTGAAGTAGGGTCTGTCTGAAGACAATAAAATGGTTGGAGTAATGTTGACAATTACGAAATCACTGTGTAGAAGCTATAAGTTTTGAATGATTTTGTCATTATTAACTTTTCTAAAATTGTATTTAAAATGGTGGAATTTTTTAAACAAATAGTATGAGCGTTTGGCTGTGATGTCAAGTTACAGTACATTCCCTCATTTCCATTACTTCTGTGATACTTATTTTATAAACCTAAACACGAACAGATATGAGAAATTTTTCTTCCAGTATTGTTTAAAATTTTTTATTATTATCATATTGTTCTTTCAAGACAAAAATCTTGAATTGAAGCTGATTATATAAACAGAATTTTTTTTCAATGAACTTATTAGTTTAAATCAGGTTTTTTATCATAAAAAATTACGAAGACACGAGAAAATCCTGTAATTGGGTGACAGATTTTTTATGTGTTTGGTATAGTTTAGGTCTGTTTTATTTATTTATTGCATCATGTTTATCACAATTAACTACACATACAGTATAACAACTATTAAACCTGTACATCTTTACAGTATAGGCATCTGTCTCATGGAAACAAAAAAATACAATGCATTATAAAACATTCTTACACACATTACCATTCACCATACACATATTAAAAATATGTAAATATTATGATATCATTGGTTAATAAATTTTAGATTCACAAATAAACATGCAGATTGAATTTAGACATTCATCAACTTAATAAAATAACTTACACTGAAACATGCATTTTTCAGAAGAAATCTCTTAAATTTAATTTTAAAATCAGTAGATTTTTTAAAATAACTGATGATAATTCATTATATAAGTAAACAACAATAAAGTTAACAAACAACAGTTGTGTTGTGGTAATTTACTCTTTTGTTCTAGAGGTGTTTTAAATCTCAGAGTTTTTAGGAAAAATATATTTTCATGTATGAAGTATTATATTCCAATAACGTATAAAGAAGACATTGCTAAAACTTTTTTTTTGTAAAATGGTCTTTGTAACTATACGCCTATCTGATTACATAAAATCTTGCGGAAAATTTTAAAGTCTTAAAAACTCTTTTGGTGTTAAAAGATTTCTACCCAGAACGTTTTGACAAAGCTGAAGAAAGTCTCAGAAAGGAATAATACGCAATTTGCAATTCCTCTTTAAATTTCTAATAACAGAAAATCCTGTTGTCAATTGTGTTCTATTAATTTTAACTTACGGTCTGTATTAAAATCCAGAAATTTCCTATTATTTATAATAAAAATTTGTTTCTTGTTTATTTTAATATTTAACTGATCCAAAGTATGTGTTTCCTTATTTATTCTTTAGAATGGAATTTATCAACAGCAAAATATGACGAAATTGTCCACTTTTTCACTCGAAATAAACCCGTAGATAGACTTAAATTTTTTATTGACCCGTAGTTTCAGCATGGCTTACATTGGTCACCTGTCCAGACTTGAATTTCTACTGTCAGTATGTTTAAGATGTTAAGTTCTGCATGTTGATTAGAAACACATATACGAATGAAAATTTGCTCACAAAACTGAAAATACTTCAAATTCTATGCTTACCGTTTACCTTCGTATTAGAAGCCCAGAAGTGACGAAAATAGAAGGGCTATTTTGAAGTGCACATCTTATACTGCTTCATCACAGGAATCAAGCGTTAAACTAGAGGACAATTTTCCCTTGGATTAATTTTTAACTATGGGACTTTAAGATGCGAAAATAAAATTTTAGTGTTTGAAAGTCTGTAGTAAAGTTCAATGCACAATTCTATCCAAGTTTCACATACATCCGATTAGTACATTTACAACCAAGGCTGTTTGAAAAATCAGTTTTTATGTATGTGGAAGGCTTAGAACCAGTGTTTTTAATGAACACAAAAAAAGTCTAAACAATGATGTTCCGTTTTTGTCCGAAGTGTGTCTTCATTTCGACATCAGCTCAATTGAAAAGTTTTGAATAGTTTTGTAAAAACAATGTGTTTTTAAGAACACACAGCAACACTTTTATTAAAACGTGCGGTAAGCCACAAAGAGACGTGAAAAGCTTCAGCAGTTACTAGAATATTCGAAAATTCCTTAACCTACATGAGCAATATATGCCTAGGAATAACATTAAAAGTACATTAAACGTAAGAATGCCCTCTGTGCATTGTAGCATATTTCCTAAAGGCCAAAAATGGCCTAAATTGGTGTTTTTTGCTGTCCTTTTTAAGATGCAAAAATTTTAGTGGAGACTCTTTCAGTTGGTATAGGAAAGTAAAACACTATTTTAACTTCAATAGTACGTGTTAAAATTATAGAGTCACCAGTTAAGGTCTCATAAAGACTAGTTGCATGCAAGAGAACTATATGATATCTCAGTGACTTGCACTTAGAGGTTATAGGGAGAGGCCTGATGCCCATGTTACGTCGCCCTTACCACTTCCATAATTACAGGTCTTGAACGTGCACAACTTGTTCAACCAGAGACTACTTATAAACTATCTTGTTAAAAAACATAATGTTTGCATTAATGTCTTTGGTTTGGATTAATTATAATTAAATTAGAATAATTGACGTCATTTAGTGACCGACAGAGAAACTTTATGTGTACTCTTTAAAACATAAAGATTTTTTGCAATACAAGACAAAGTAACTTTTTATAATATATGCAACATAGCTTATCACTATAAATGTAAGGTTGTATAAGCTTTTATTTAATTTACTGTAAGCACAGGCTTTTATGCAGTTTACTTTTCTTTGGAAACAAATTAATTTTTAAATTTAAATCTTTAGTTCAGTTCTAAACATGTAAATGTAATGTCAAGCACATTCTTATTCTTAACACTATGTTTCAAGGGCTCTTATATTACGACTTTAGTTTTATGTACAAGAAAACAATAGTCAAGAGTTCTTACTGTTGGATTTATTTATTCAGCATAAAAGTTGCGGTGAGTCATACTGATTCGTTAATAGGATCTATAAAATTATTCCAACATACAAAATGAATACTGTACAAAGGACAAAAATGTTCGTTGTGACTGTCGTTTATGTATATATATGTATACATACACGCATAACTTACACACACATTGTGAAACAATAGTTATACATTGTACAATAAAATGCATCCCTGTAAGATCTTATGTAACAGTACAGAGAGAACTGCAATGTGAATGTAAATAAACTAGATGTTAGGAAGTGTTTGGTTTACTTTAAATCATTTCACTTTTATTTTTTAATGACGGTAGTCGGTAGCAACAAGAAAGACATATGACTTATACATGTGCGAGATTGTTATTTCTATACAAATTTAGTTTTATGCTATATATAATAATAGTGCAGAATGGCATAGTGAAGAAAATAAAATACAATAATAACTGAATTAACATTATTTGAGTGGCATGCTTTAATGTGTAAAATTCCATTAATATCTTGCTTTCTGATGGGAGCAACAATAATGTGAGTGCTGAGGGCGTTGCATGCGAACGGTGTGGTAGTGTGTCAGGTGTATTATATTATTAATGCGAAACTGTTTAAATTATTATTATTGCTGTTATCTACAAACAGAAAAAACACTTGAAAAAGACACTTCTATAATTTAAAAAATTCAGCACATTTGTTAGAATAATGATTTTCAGGCTTCTCAGTATGGCTAAAAATGTTTTTTTAGAATGCTGTAACTACAAAAACACTACCTGAATTCGTCAAGTGCAAAATTATTTGAGTGCATTGGTTTTTACGTCATACTATCTAAAAATAACATTTTTTATCACCGAGTGTCAAAGGAAAACCTCGCATGCCAATATGGTACGCTATGAATTGAGGGGGTATACTTTTTTTTTGCTGAGCGTGGTACTCAGGCTCTTATTGCTCGACTGTTTCCATGTGTCGAACATGAGAAATGTGAGACCGGTACACACTCCTTGTATTACACAGATAAGCGGCGGCAGCAGCAGATGGTGGTACTGTATGTGTTGTGCACATAGGTAGGCAGAGAGAGCTAGGAAGGGGGGAGGGGCACAAGGAACACCTTATTACTTGGCAACCTAGCCTAAATTTTTTAGTACTTTTTTTATTGTCTCATGCTATGTACCTTCCCCTCCACGCCCGTGTTTGGCAGTGCTCTCCAGCGGTAAACGGTTGAACTTCTAGAACTGATCTTTTCTTTTGTTTGTAAAAGGCTGTGATAGACGACTCTACATGTTAATTCCATGCCAGTGTGGCATCCCTCTCCTTACCTTAAGATTTTTATAAAGCTATGTGGCAAAATTTGGTATTCTCATTTGCTATTTTAATTTGGACTTATTCTTGTGTTAAGCCAGTATAGTATGTTCTGTGGTAGCTTGCGAATTTTGGAGTGTATTAACGTCTCATTTAAGGGCCTTCATTGCAGTCTTGACTTCCACTGTATCACCATACACAGATCTCTATTTCTTTCGTAGTTTGGTAAACTTGGTGTTCATGTTAGTGTTTATTTCAAACATTTCCAAGTTCATGTAGGATATTTACGTGCCCAGATTATTCACACCAGTTCAACCCCCTTTATCTTTGTAATGTCTGCCCCCAGCATATTTAGTCTTGTATTTATGCTTGTTATCTGTGCCATTAATTGGTCAAGACTATATATTAAGCAATAATTAGTGTGGCGACAGGGCAGGAAAATCAGGAATAGTGAGGGAATCTTAGTGGCCTGAAAAAGTCGGGGAATAGTCAGGGAAACTTTCCTGCCCCACTCTCCTTTCCCAGAAATCAGAAAACAATAGTTAAATTCAGTTAAAATGAGGTCTACATCACTGGAGTAGCACGGACTGCAAGCGTGAAGTTGTCTGTTGCCTTTTACCAGGCATCACTTGCCATCTTCTTGAGGAAGAAAGCCATATATAGACACCAGGTTTGGCCCACTGTGTCACTTATGCCACTTTTATCCGTAATATGTCCACAGTTATTTACTGCCTGACGCTTCCAGCTGACGCGGATGGCTGATAGCGTTTCGGTTTTTTTTTTTTTTTGTGTGCGTTTCCTGCTGATGTGGAAGCTGATAGTGTGTATGCTTTTTTTTTACGTGTGCGTCACTCTGTTAGTCTGGATAAACTGGCTGTCTGCTTGTAAAATGTTACTGCAAACTTTTATAACATGAGAAAGCAATCTTGCATCCTGCAGTGCTGTTTTCTTAGTTTCTTGTTTTCATTAACTTTAATTTATAACACACAGTCACCTATTGGAAAGATGAGATAGTAGAAAGGGTGGGTGAAATTATATTTTTAGAGCAACATGCTAGCTTGTGAATACGATAGGTGAGGTGTCAAGGCAGAAGAACTTAACATGACCAGAGAAGGAAAATGAGCCCTTGGAGTTGGGGGGGGGGGGGAGGTTAAGCTAGGAGGTTATAGAGGTACAAAAAACAAAATTAAAAATTGATTTACATGGGCACAGCCACAAGCACGCTTCACAAGATCTTTCTGTAAATACCTTTATTATACTCATAAAATTATATTTTTCAAGGAATTTTTTCTTTGTAATCTTTTTGTATGATACTGTGCTTTTTGATTGTAGGTGGTATGTAATTCATGAAATATGTTTTTTATGCGATAAGAATTTTCCCCACACACAATTTAGTTGTGTGCTACATGAAATTGTACATTTATTTTACCCAATATAACAAGCTATGAATTGGATATTACTAAAAAATTTTTACATCAATTTAAATGAATTACTCAAGAGTTGCAACTGTCTGTTGTAGTTTGGATTTAATTATATTAGTTGAACATGCACAATTAGAGTACACAAAGTATATTGTTAATAGTGTGTAAACTACTGAATCTGTATTTCCTGACGTAAGAACTATTTACATAAATATTTGATTTGTGTAATACATGAAGTTAGTACATTTAATTTATCGATTGTAAGAAGCCGTAAGTTTGGTATTACTTTAAATTTATTTTATAGAAAATGTACTTAAGAGTTGTAACTTTTAGTTCTAATTTTTATATTATTATAGGCATACTTAGTAAAATTGCACAAATAGAGCACACAAAATATGTTGTTCGTGGTTTTGCTACATAATCAGTGTTTTCTGAGGCATTAAACTTTCATGCAAATATTACAAATCAAAGAAGTATTTTGGAGGTATGTAATTGCAGCAAATGGTTTGTCACACAAAATCAAACAATACTCACAGACAAATGAAAGGATGCTTTTGGTTGTTTACTTTTCTGTTTGTCTGCATGTATTGTCTGAATTTCTTTGACACATTATTTGCTGCAATGGCGTATATCCATACTACTTATTTGATTTTTAACTTGCCCCATTGCATGAATTGTTTAAAAATAACACAAATGTTATACTTTGCAGTACATTAAACTTGTACTGTGTGCAAAGTGCATTGAATTGGACAAATAGTGATTCCTTTTAAAAAGTATAGAAATTTGGGTTAAAATAATTGGTTATTAGGTCAGGGAAAATGTTCAATTTCGGTCTGAAAAATCATAGAATTATATTTCCAACAGTTTGTAGCCATCCTGAAATTTGACCATGAGACAGATAGTGAACAGGTATCACAAGGGAAAGTTTAAAATAACTTTGAAGAGAGAGTTCAAGAGTACGTGAAACCATTCAGGCGTAAAGGGGAGATATCCTGAATTCAAAAGGGATCAGATTCAACTGTAGTCTGGTATAGGTCTCCTTAATAAATGTTGTTGTATGGGCTTGTGAACAAGTCTTAGGTAAACTAGTACGGTTTCCTACACTTGTAGCTATGTTCAGGGCATCTGGACTAACATTAGCGACAGTATCCGTCACTTCATACGCAGCTACGTTCTCCATGGCTGTATCAATATCTAGCATATTACTTGTCCCCAAACAAACTATCCACCTTGCCTACTTGTAAATCTGTGGATAGAGTGTAATGCGGTGGTTTGTTGCGACTATCTATTTCCAGTTTATTCAGATTATTTTACTCATTACGGCTAGCATATTCCTTAATACAGGACAAACTTTTAACTGTGTAGGAAGTATTGGCAGTCCTCACTGTCTCAGTGGAGCTTAGCACCGAATTACTTACAACAGGAAACTAAAAACAGGAAGGACAATTAGCATCTCAATACTTCAAAAAATATTAGATTATCATATGTAATTCTGGCCCAAAATATTGGTCAGGGTGACAACAGGAAGGGAAAAAGGGGAATAGTCAGAGAATTTTACTGGCCAGGAAAAGTCTGGGTGTAGTCAGGGAAACTTTCCTGCCCCAATCTTCTTTCCTGGGAAATGAGAAACAATCATTAAAATCAGTTAAAATGAGACCTACATAACTGAAGCTATGCCAACTGGCAGGCATTGAGTCGTGCCTGTTGCCTTTTATTGGAAATCACGTGCCGTCTTCTCAGGCAAGAAGGCCAAAAATAGCTGCCAGTTTGGCCTAACTGCGTCACACCACTTTTATCCGTAATCGATTGACAGTTGTGTACTGCTTGATGATTCCAGCTTATGCAGAAGGCTGATAGCACGTAAGCTGTTTTTTTACGTGCACTTCATACGTGAAAAGCTGGTTACTGGCTTGTAAAATAATATAGCAAACTGTTGATACACGAGGAAGCAAACTTGCATCCTGGAGTGCTATTTGTGCTTCTCTTGTTTTCATATATTTTGGTTTAATTTGTAACTATCAGTCACCTATTAGAGAGAAGGGATGGAAGAAAGGGCGGGCGGGATTCTATTTTAGAGCAACATGCTTGCGTGTTGTTAAGAGGGGTGAGGAAGGAAGGTTAAAGAACATGACTGGTGTAATGAGATGAACTTGGAGGGGAGGGGAGCTAGAAGGGAGTAGAGTTACGGAAAGCAGATAACAAAATAACTGCTTCACATGGGCAGAGCCACAACCATTCACACAGTCCCACTGTAAATGCTTCTACAGAACTCGTAAAAATCACATTTTTTAAGGAATTTTGTTTGGTTTAGTCTTGTTAGTTGTGAGGTACTGTGCTTTTTGATTGTAGGTATTATATAATCCATAAACAAGTTTTTATAGGATAATAATTTTTCCCATAAATATTTTAGTTGGGTGCTACATGAAATTTCTACAATTAATTTGCCCAATGCAAATTATTGGTATTACATCTACATGTAGTACCTGTGCTTAAGTGTTGTAACTTTCAGTTTTAATTAAATTTTATTTATGCCTACTTAATAGACTTGCAAAAATGGAGCACACAAAATATATTAGTGTATTCACTACATAATCAGTGTTATCTGAGGTATGAATTTTTCATGCAAATGTTACAGATCAAAAAAGTATTTTAGACGTAGGCAAGTGAATAGTTTGTAAAACAAAACAAGAGAATACATGCAGACAAACAGAATAGAAAAAAATATTAAAGGATGATTTTGGTTGTTTACTTTTCTGTTTGTCTGCATGTATTATGTGGTTTTATGTAACCCACCATTTGCTACAATGTCGTATGTTCATAATACTGTACTTCTTTGATTTGTAACTTTCCCCATTGCAAAAATCATATAAAACTAAGACAAATATACTTTGTATTACATTAAATTTGTACTGTGTGCAATGTATATTAAATTTGACAACGAAGCAATTATTTAGTAAAAAAAATTTGGATTAAAAAATTAATAATTTGGTCAGGGAAAAGTGAGGGAATTTTGTTTCCAATAGTTTGTAGCCACCTTGTTAGTGCCACTACTATATCAACATATGTTAAAGAGTTTGCTTAATGTACTGTGAGGTTGTAGGACAAAGCAAATAGAAGTGTAGGTAGAATTTGTGTGGTATGTAGCTTGTACTAAGAAGTAACCTGGTCTTATGTATCCTTACTGAGATGCTCCATGGGCCAAAGTATGCTAAACAAATAAGATTAGACTAGCTACTGAATAACAAAAATAAAGTATTGAAGTTTACACGAGATAATACTAAAATTCAACTCAAAAAAATTTAGCAATTATTTTGTGAAGAATAAAAATTGAATCAAATGATAAAAACACACATTAGGTGATATTCCCCAATACAAATCATGGGAATTTATGTACCACCTCATCACAGTAATCAGAAGTTATATTTCATAGTAATGTAGATGTAAATATGAAGTTTATACAGTCTGCTCCCCTTACCTACAGTTGAGTCTGCCTACCTTATCTCTTACTAAAACATAAAATAAATAAATATATTTAAAACGCTTAGGAATGTGTACAGTTTCCTGTGCAGACTGCCAGTGTGCGCTCCACTTACTGTCGCATACACGCACGATTGTCTCATGTTGTCAGCCACAGTATCTACTTCGTTACACAGTGTGCTAGGTGTGTGCGGTATGCGGGCGGTGCGAGCGGGAGTGACAAGTAAGCGATGTTGTGTCCAATGTGCATATGGCTGGCAGAGAGGGTAGAGCAGGACACCATATTCATTTGTCATTCACTCTCTAAATGCTTTAAAAACAAAATTATTTGATATTTCCCACAGCTCCTGCTTTTCTCCTGCCCGCATTTAATTATGTTGGCGTGTTTACCCTTGTTTCACCATCACACCGCCCCCTAGCTTCAACTGCGAGCACGTAGGACACTGCCCTAGAGTGTACATTCTACTGGTGCAGTTATACATGATTCTTTGGCTTGCAGCATAATGTCACCTAAAAAGAAAGGCGTAGTGATTCTTCATAACTGCAGGGAGATCACAAAATTTTTAGTTTAGTGACAAAATAAAAATTATAGATGTACTAAAATCTGCTTGTCTGTTGCAGAAGAAGTAGGCTGCAGACACGGAAAAAAGAATCTAGCATTTGTACAATACAAAATAAAACATAAAAAATTAGATGAAATGGTAGTACTGTACCAGAAACACCAAAAAATTGTGCTACTTTTATTTTTGTTTAATTAGTAGCATATTGTAAAAAAGAAAACTGCTAATATCTCTAATTTTGGGCAAAATATATTATGTTTATGTGAATACTTTTCTTTTGTGTAATTTATATGCATGCAATTCAAGCGAGAAGTGTTTACAGACAATTGAAAATGTGTAAAAAATATTGTTCACGCTCATTATTCTTTAATGTTATTTTAATGCAACTAATAATATGCGTGTATTTTTGTGTAATAAAATTTAAACATTAGTTAGTTTACAAAATGCAGGAGAATAACTAGTCATTTAAAAACAACTAGCAACATGCCAAACAATGTCTTGTTGTGGGTTCTATGGAATCCCCAATTTCCCCATTCTTTAATTTTTCTATTTCCACCTCATTCACCCTTAACGACCTTCAAGACTCGACTTAGAAGGGTCGCTTAAACCTCTTAGTAACAACTCGTTAACACATAATAATTCTTATAAATTCGTGACAATGTGTATTTGCAGTGTTTTGTAGCATTGCATTAGTCTGTTACTTAATACACAGCTATATTGCAGCAGCTCTGCTTTTCCACTATTATTTTATACATTTGGCTGACAAAGATTACCCAATCTTTATGGACACTGGAATATGGTGCTACAAGCATGTTAGGGCTTGTGGTACTCAAATACACACGAGAAATAATTTTTCAAATGTATTCTACCAATTAACGTTGATGCAAGTGGGGGTGGCGGTGAGGTTAAATAGACTCATAATTCTCCGGTGAATAGAGTATTAGAATTTAGACTGCACTGCAATGATGTGCTCGGACAGGTTGCCTGGTAGCGCCAACTCGTCTGGTGTAAGGGATGAGCTCCTCTGTGAGCTAGGTCGTACGGCTGACAACCACAGCGTTAAAAATTCCCTCCCGCTCGATATTGTGTTTCTCAGGGGACTCTATAGGCATACCCCATGCTTCAATGCACACAACAAAAGCACTCACCAGGTATATAGGTCACCTGGACACCCACGCTGAGAATACACAACACACTTAATAAAATCTGCGGGTTTAGAGGACCTCGGAACCGTAAGGCCGTGAAACAGGAAGCAAACTAAAGACCACATACCTTACGGGTGTGAAGCTTTATTGGAACATCTTCGCAATCTGAACAGTATTCTCACAAATGGTGGCGACAGAAGCGGGTCCAGACAATTAAAGACACTATTAATACACTAAAAGATAGAACAAAGATGAGAGGGTGCTGGAGCGACACGAAGTCGACCACCTTCGAAGGTCGCTTATTGCCAATTGCCGATCGCTTGGCGCGCTCCCTGCGTCGGCAGCAGGTTCATGCCAAATGTTCGTCAAAACACAAAATGCACTTTTATAACACAGAATAAAGAGCCATAAATTTTAAATTATTATGCTTGCTGTTTAGAGTTCCAAACGTATTCACGTAATGTTTATATTTTAATATTACAAATTTTAAGTTTTTAAGTAATTTTGTATTATGCCGTAATATTTTGTGACCAAGTAAATTTCAGCTCTAGATTAATTTTGAAAGAACAACTAAACACACACATCACTTTTGAATAGAAAATCAATTAAATTTACTGTGAAAATTATTTTATTTACACCACGTGGTCAAACTTGCCACATGGGCGAGTCCGAGATGTGTCCGAGGCACAGGGATGTTTCTACGAATTTAACTGTTTAGCCCGACATAAATTTATAACAGAATTTAAAATTAAATTTAATACTACCCCTGGCCTCGGAATTGAACCACCATGTGTGGATATAACCCATGTTTCCTATTTCACTCTGTTGTTGTTGGAGCACGCCACGCACTGTAATAGTGTTATCATGGTGGACTTAAGAAACGGAGCACTTTCCCACCAATGGATGGCGCACACACTGGCACTACCTGGTGTCACGGGGGAGGCACCTGGACGCCGCCACCTCTTGGGTCCTTGTGGCTGGGTGTGTTCCAATATGTGGAGGCGGTGCTGCCACCTTGGCCGTTCCAAATTGGTGGTGCGGTGGGCAAGACGGAATTCGGTAGAGGAGATGCGTAACTGTCCTCGTCAACGTATGTGGATACACTCCCTCTCAGTCCAGCGCACGCCCTTGGCAGTGAAGGGTGGGGGAAGAATAGCATGGTGCATCACACTGTTCTGTGTTTCGACATCAGTGATGGCAGTCCACCTCGTCCGCTGCGTACTGTTGCTGTATTACTGCTGAAATGCACCACCACTGCTACTTTATTAAGCGTGCACCACACTGAAAACGTTACTTACAGTTTTCGTGATATTTAAAAGTTATGGGGTATTTTCTGTACATGCACAAACATAGTAGTTTTTGAGAGTGGGGCAAAAAATCCAAGAAATTACTTATGTTGACTTATGCAGTTTTTAGTTTATTAAGATGTTTTGACTATACTTTGATTTTGCACACACATGGATTTCCTGGAACGAAATACTGCCTATAAAGAGTGCCAACTGTACTAATATTTTGCATGTAGTAGTAGTAAAGTTAATTCGGCTTTCTTATCAGTAAAATTTGTTATTTAATTACATAATTTTTGATACAGAAACATGTTAATATACATTCGATCGGTCATTGAATTTATTTGGGAGGGGTTGGTTATTATGGTTGGTATCGCTTTGCAGCAAGACATTTGAAGCAAATTATGCCTCCACTAGTGTTCCATTTTAAATAAAAACTGTTATATGGTGTCAGTAAAGGATTGCTGGAATCCAAATTTTTTTCTCTTACAACTGTCAGAATTTACACTCAAATTTTTTATGGAGGGAGCCAAGTCTTAAGATACAAAATAAAACAGTATCTCTAAATTACTAAGCAATGCTTCTGGTTATTTGGTTGACAGTTTCATGTTATTCATTTAACACCATTATTCTGCCCCAGTATTAAGCATGTCTTCAGCTGAACAAAATTGTGGGCGTTTCCTACTGTTATTGTGACTCTTTAACAGACAAACTTAAAGCAATGCATCACACTAACATGTTTCTTGCCATGTATGTGGCAATCTTGTGTCCTGATTTTGGGCTGTTAAAGTTGAAGTTTTTGGTCACAGTGTATCGATTTATGTAATTGAGCGCCAGTATGTTTAATATTCCTTTACTACTTTAAGCCAATTTATGGATACTCTTTATAAGTAGCTAATAATTATCTATGGGATAGTAAAGCACTATTTATTTGTTAAATCCCTGAAGTTTGAGCTAGATACAAAAAATGTTCATAATGTTATATTCCCTGTGAATCTTACATAGCAAGTTTACTGTTTGCTGTTTAAATAAATCATGTCAATGCCTTAATAATAGTGATGTTTTTTTTCCCACAGTAAATAAGTTCAAATGTGTCAATTTCATTACGATGTAAATATTGTTAAATGCTTATCCCTGATTTTTTAAACTTCATCCGCCAATATGATGGTACTCTTTTATTATAAAATATTTTTGATATACTAGCAATATGTTTTGTTATATTATCATTTATGTTGCAGTAAAAACTTGTTACAATGTTTTGGTTTTGATCATTTTCCCATAACTATAGTTTATTTTGGTTGGTCCTGAATATGTTTGTATTACGGTTTGCTACAAACCACCAGTGAAAATAATCAAAACAACACTTGACATAACATCACTTTTACCTCGGACTATACTCCAATGAGCCACTAGGATGCCACATCCAACATGAGACCGACATTTATGAATACACAATATATCTCTTAGTAACATTATAATAGAGAAGAGAAAAAAATTAAACATACGTCTGTACGATATACTACGATGTCAGGTTGTATAGTGAAAGCAAAATCAGATCGCCCCAACACTATTAGTATCATCAATACAGTTACCATTAGTCTAATTACCAAGACACATTCAATGAGTACATTACAGGCCTTAATTTACGCATCACTTCCAACCTTTCACTTCGCATGTTCATAGAAGTCTAAGCAGGTAAGTTGTTCATGGTGTAAATATCATACTGGTTCGACCGCCGGTAGCCTAAGAGGTTCGGTCTTGCCTGCCTGACGTACTCCTAGCCACGATACCAGAACACACTGGCTATTCCAAATATGGAAACCCACAAATCCCCGGTTGCAAGCATGTTCAGCAGTTACTTATCTACAGGCACTTAAAAGTTTTCAAATTGAAAGAGTTATAAACCTCCTTCACACCACCTTTTTGGCAAATATCCTAGCTCCCAGGAGTTAGGATTCTTGTCCATCAGGATCACAAAGAGCACATCAAAAAGGAGGAAAAGCTTCTGCATTTCTTTATTATGCGCAGTACTGCATTTACTTACCTGCAACAATACCTTATCCCCAACATTGAAACTGTTACGGACGGCAGCCTTTCACTTGGCTCTTCTTTCCACTTCCAGCTGAAGCTTGACACTGACATCTCTAGTTTTTCATTTCTCAATAACGTTGTCTCTGCTGGGAAATTCAGGCCTCTTGCAATAGGGTCACGGATGAACTCACCCCCGGTTAATTAAAAAGGTGTAAACCCAGCACTACAATGAACCTGCATATTGAGGAATTTGTTTAGCAGGGGCACTGCACCTGCCCTGCTACGATGGTTCTCGTAACAATATGTATGCCTATTTCCCTCATGCAGCTTTCTACAGGGTTCCCGTGAGGATGCCTAATTTACGATTACACAATGTCTACGCCCAACCATTACAATTCCCATTTCCACATATCTACTGTAAGTTGGGTGCCATGGTTGCTTAGAACTCTCCTGGGCCTGTCATGGTGTAGGAAATTATCCCTCATCAAGTGATTACACAAGCAGCAGCAGTGGCTTTCTTTATTGGGTGGCAAACAATGAACTTAAGGAATACATCAAGCACCATGAAGATGTGTATCACACCTCCACGTGACCTTGGTAGAGGCCCATACAAATCCACCGCCAGCAGATCTAATGTTCCCTTTGGAATAACAGCTTGCCAGGGCCCCTCACAACTCCTGTTCGGGATTTTCATCTTCTGGCACAACTCACAACAATTGACACACTGCCTTGTGTTCCTTGCCATATTACCCTAATAGTAACTTTGTTGCAGCAGCCACAAAGTTTTCCTCAGGCCAAAATGCCCCATTGACCAATGAATGTGCCTATTCAATGTTTTAACCTAAACCTTTGGCACACACGCTGTCCACCCCCCTGAGTCAGAACACTCTTTTCTGTACGAGACCACCTCTTCAGACTGTACCATGCCAAATTTTGTTCATGATGGGATGATTCAAGTCCCTGCCCTGCTTATTTAAAATCTAAATCACTTCGCCCCACATCTGATCTTCCCTGTGTGCTACTGTGATGCCCCTGAACTACAGTTGAGAGTGTCATCCTGTTGGACATGAATCTTGAGCATTAATGGCCCTGCCCTAGGCGGTTCTTCCAAGATCACTTTCTTGTCCTCTAGTACGACCGTGCTCAGCAAATCGTCATCACAGTTATTCTTTCCCGGCATATATCTAACCTCCAAATAAAAGTCTTGCAGCGCCAAACACCACCTCGTGACCTAGCACTCATCAGCTTACACAACTTTAGGAAAGTCATGTTATGGTGGTCCGATAGAAGAACTGTCTTGTGGCCCAACAATATGTTCGTGAACTTATGTAGCCCCCACATGACTTGCCTATCATCCATTTTCCATAACAGTAGAAGACAGCTCAGCCCCTGTGAGTGATCTGTTCATAAAAGCCAACAACTTCTCACCATCTGGCCCATACTGAAAAAACTTCACGCCCAGCCCATAGCCTGATGCGTTCACGTTCATAAAAAATTTCCTGCCAAAGTCAGGGTGATATACCACATACTGACTGGTGAACAATAGCTTAGCTGTCTCTGAACTTGCCTGTCACTCCTCTGTCCAGCTCCAGGACCTATCCTTCTTCAAGAGTTCTAATAGTCATGCCACAGCGCTGGAAAATGTTTCTGTGAACTGTCTATAGAAGTTACCGAACCCCCTATTAGCTTCTGAGCTCCGTCACATTATATGGCACAGGAAAGTTGCTGATGAGGCTAACCTTACTGGGATCTGGCCTTATACCCTTTGAATCCAAAACAAACCCCAAGAACATAATGTTACTAATTTTGATTTATCAAGCTTCAGTTTCAAATCTGAAGCCCACAGTCTCTCAAACAATCTCCACAAATACAAAAGGTGTTCAGCAAACGTCTCACTGACTATCACTAGTTCATCCATGTGTACCTGCACAATAGAACTAACCTCAGGACCTAATGAGGTGTCCACCGCCCTGCATACTGCTAGTCAAACCAAAAGGTAGGACACAAAACTGGTAACTCCTTCACTTATAGAGAAACGCAGTGAATATTCTGTCATAAAGGTGAAGGGGAATCTGCCAGAAACCCTCAACAAAGTCTGTAGTACTAATAAACCCGGTACCCTGAAATTCCGGTAACAGATTGTCTGGTTCGATGGGAGACTGGCGGTCTGGCTGAATCCTGGAATGAATTCTGTGGGCACCAATGCAAACTCTCTCAGATCCATTTATCTTACGGACACAAACAATGGGGTTCGCAAATGGGCTATTTCCCTTTTAAATGATCCCATGTTGCTCTATCTCATTAATGTGCTTTTCTACTTCTCCCCTACAAGCCCACGGTATAGGTGCTTAAATACTGCCTCATCAGTAACCAGGTTTCTCTCTACATACAGACTGGTGAGCCCTAGATCGTTAGAAAAAAATATCACAAAACTCGCACAGTGAATAATTTATTACCTCTCATTCTTCGCAACTGTCCGTCTGACACCCTTGCAATGCTCTGTCCAATGTTATCTCCCACTCTTCAGTACTATCAATGTTTATATTGACTGCTACCTCCTTCGTCCCTGCCAATGTAAACTCCACCTCGCCTAAATCCACTTCATCAACACAATTAAGGTACAGAGACTCGGTCAGCTTGTATGAATTCACTGCCCTCCTCAGCATTGAGTCAGTATTAACCCCCACCCCCTCAAGCCCCCTTCTACGAAACTCACCACCACATTGTGCACCTGCATGAAATCCATCCCAATTATGACATCCGTTGCTAGTTGTGGAATGACTAAACATACTGCCTCATACTCAATCCATTTTATCTCCAAGTTCAGAAAAACCTGCCTGTTAACTTTTTTTACTTTTGCCCCTAGTAGCACTAACAACATTCAATTGTACTTTTGCCACTATTAGCACCATAACAGTCAATTGTGGTGCTGATAACATCGGGAATTCAGCACCCTCCCAATTCAGACACTTAAGAAACTGTTTAGATGTGCCAGAAACTTCGGACCCAGAATCAATTAAAAAAAAACTACTATAGTAGGCAGTTAAATTGGCTTCTGATAGCGCGGGGGTGTGGGGTAGCAGGACAGGTAAAGGAAGAGGTGATAAAGAGGCAACACACAACCGCGAGCCATGTAATGGCTGTTACAAAAACATCGACCCTCAGTTAATGGCCGCAGAGGCTCGGAAAAGGGATCCATAGCAGAGAGCAGAAAATAACAAAAATTGTCATTCAGTGTTGTGATGGAGAAGCGACAAATAATGTCTGCTCGAACCTATGCAGATAGCAACTACAAGAACAGCAAGTACACGGGTGTGAGTGAAGTTTAGTCAGGCATTCTGCAGGTTAACTTCCCTGTTTTTATAACCAACCGTCAAACACTGTTTGCAGGGGTGACTTTGACAGACTCAAAATTTTTGTTTTGGGTACATTTTGAGAAGAAATAAATTATTCTAGTAAAATATTTAAACCATTAAGTTTGTTCCATCCAGATAAAGATTGCCATCTTCACCAAGTGGCACCAAAATAAATGTTCCGAGTTTGTCAAAGTTACCACTGTAATCAAAAGTACATGCACTTAACGGAAATTGGTACTAAGATTTAACTCGTCACAAAAAATGTCTGGCTGATATTAACCTATTTGTTAATTTGTGATACGTGATTGTCAGACATGTATACTTACATTTTTCATTTTTGCTATATGTTTCTATGCTCTATCATTATTTAAATATGCACGGAAAAATATTTTGGGGCAATTACAAAATGTTTTGAGTATTCACCCTGGAAAATTTATTTTGTGGTCACTACAAAAACATTTAGTTCTGACTAATAAAATATTGTGGCCACCAGAAAATTATTTTGTGGTCACTAGAAAATAATTTTACATGGAAGACTTCATACAATTTTTTTTTCAGTGTAATTATGTGGCAATATGGTTTCCATGGAAAATTCAATCTTGTCATCACTATCAAATAGTGTTAAAGACATGACAGCTTTACAACATGTGACATTTATCTGAAAGTTGCCTAACTTTACGTATAAATATATCATAATTCAATTTTCCTTATTATTCTAGACAGGCTGCAGTCATTGTCCATTAGCATATTTTTGTTTTGTTAAACATTAAAGGAAACCAACAATGTGCAGTCATCTTTATTCCTACTTCTTCATGCTGGATCATCAGACCATTTGCTAAGACCATCGGATCAAAGTTAATATTTTAATAAATTGTATGAGTGTACGCAAAATAAACACCTCTTCGTGAAAATCACGTGGACTATTACCCCTTGAATTCAAATGCTTCCAATTGTACTACTACTACTACTACTAC